>JAFMOD010000933.1:481846-619422 GCA_019802435.1 Corydoras maculifer
GTTGCTGCCTGGCCGCTCAAGGAGGATGAGTCCCCCACTGAGTCTTGGTCCTCCCAAGGTTTCTTCCTTGAATAACAACATAAAAGGGAGTTTTTTCTTGCCACTGTCGCTTCGGCTTGCTCTTTGGGGGTTTAAAGGCTTTTTATTCTGTAAAGCTGCTTTGTGACAATGTACTGTTGTAAAAAGCGCTATATAAATAAATAACTTGAACTTGAACTTGGATGGTTTCAGTGTTCTCCCCGTGTCCACTTCCTTTGGAATCTCCGGTTTTCTCCTACAGTCCAAAAACATGGATTAAAATAAATTAAATGCCTTTGTGTGTGTCTGTGTGAGTAAGTGCAGATAAATAGATTGACACCCTGTCCTGAGTGTATCTGCCCAGCATCCAAACCAAACCAAATGTTCTCACCTGAATAAGCATGGGGAACACCCCCCCCCACGACCCTAATATAGGATAAAGCAGAAGATAATGAATAGATACATTTAATGGTGAATTTATTCATACTTTTTACTTAATCCACTACTAGGGTCACGGGGAAATTGGCGGGGGGCCATGCTTATCCAGGGGAGAACATTTGGTTTGGTTTCGGACATATGGCAGATACACCCAGGACAACGTGCCAATCTATCGCTGGGCTCACACTTACACAGACCCACGAACTACAGTATATAAAGGGGTTATTTAAAACATTCAATTTACCTTGAAACCATGTTTGTGGGAGGAAACTGGAGAACCTGGAGAAAACCCATGCGGACACCGGGGGAACATGGAAACTCCACCCAGATCGGGATTTAAACCTGGAACCCCAGTGCAGAGAGGTGAACGTGCTAACCACTAAGCCACCATGCCTCCCTATAGAGAATTAATAATATCCAAATGTTTTTAGAAAATAGAGTTAGTGCAATAATAGTAACAGTGATGCATTTCTTGGACTGTTGTAACAAGTTTATCTAATGCGTAGTTGGTCATTTTTACAAAAAATATTTATGTGGGTCTGTAGAACTATAGCTTAATTGTAAGAACGTAAAAGAAATGATCACACCTCTTTGTTCATTTCCTTCAGGCACAACAGTTTCTCAAACATAGTAATTGTTACCCCATGGTGCATTGGCACGATGCCTTGCAGCATGATGTCATTGTCATTGGCCTGTTCTATGAATGTTTTATGGGTTAATAAGAAAACTCTTGAAGCCAGGTCTTATAAAGCATTTTCCATCAATAAAAGGTTAACCACACATAACGGTTCCACTTTAATAGGTGATATAAAGATATAAACATCAAATTTTAGACCACAATACAACCATATGAGACCTTATTGTGAATCAACTGTATTATTGTTTAAACTGAGCTTGTACTTGATCTAACACACAGCTAAGCACATTCAGATTCTTAACCGTGTGCTGCCTGATGTCTCCGTTTGATTGTAAAACAGAAAACAGATGTTGTTGTGACCTCAGTTTATTGCTTGCGTGACATGAGAGGTCTGTGTTCTGTTTCCCACCCTTTTCATTGTTTTAATTTCACTATTGGAATTCATATTCTTACACACATTTTAAAATAAGAGTTGATAAAACTATATATGTAGAATATATTTCAACTGAAACCCAAAGTTATTTAGATTAAATAGTTACAACCTTGTGTCAAAAAATATTTACACAAACAGCAGTCGTAGGATGGTGGTTAAGGAACTTGGTCCCTGGTTTGATTCCTGGACCCACAAAGGACCATGTCTTAAGTGCCCTTGGGCAAGGAACCTTACCTCGGCACTTTGCTCTGCGGGCGCCATATACAGGGCTGCCCAACGATCCAGGCATGCCTGCTTACTTCAACAGTGTGTGTATATATATGTGTGTGTTTCACTGCAGGGCTGGGTTAAATGTGGAGAACAAATTCCTCACTGCGTAAGTACAGTAGGCAAAATAGATCACTTAATTTAGTTAAAATTGTACGTTACAGTAGAATATTGAGAAAATAATTCTAATAATTCTAATCTAATAAGTTTAGAGTTAAAACATTTATGGCTGTTTAAGGTTGTCATCTTACAGCTCTCACCATATTGTCAGTAAGTGTCAGTACTTAATAAATCCCTACTTCAACCCTGATAACAACAGAAACAAGTAAAAAATTTATGAAATAATGATTGCATATCCGTACGGCATGATAGTGTAGTGCTTGGCATGTCCGCGTCCCAGAGGTTTGAGTCAGGTGTGTGTGTGTCTGTGCAAGTGCTCGGCGATGTATTGGCCCAGAGCCCGAAACGTTCTCCCCTGGATGGGACCCCCCCCATTAAATAGTAAGTTAAGTGGTCAAGATAATAAGATAAGTTAGTTTTTTATTCGACCTGATTCAGGGATCTTTACTTGCAAACTGATAAATAGCATTAAATATGAAATATGAAGTTGATGGTGGTGTGACTACAGTATAAAAATAGTTTTCTACTTAAAAAATCACTAATATGCAATATGTGTTGATAACCCTACACCTCCTTTCCCAGCCACGACCCTAGTAGAGGATTAAGCGGTCAAGATAATTAAATTAGATTTCAACCTGATGCATGGATCTTCACTTACAAACTGATAAACTACATCAAATATGAAAATTTTGGATCAGTGGTTAGCATGTTCACTGGGGATCCAGTTTTAAATCGCAATCTGTGTGCAGTTTCTCTTTTCTCCCCGTGTCCGCATAGGTTTCCTCCGGATTCTTTGGTTTCCTCCCACAGTCCCAAAATATTGATTCAAGGTAAAGTGAATATTCTTAATTGCCTAATATAGTGTGTGTTTGTGTGTGTGACCGGCGATAGATTGGCACACTGACCTGGGTGTATCTGCCCAGCGCCTGAAACATTCTCCCCTGGATGGGGAGAATTTTTAGCTTTGAGTCAGATTAAATATTTTGTATAAAATCTTCTTTAAATATTTTAAAACTCCAGTGTGAGCAAGATCCAAAACCCAGTGAACGATTATTTGTTCAGCCATTGTTGGGAGTATTGGTTTCATGTTGTTTGTATTGTAATGACTCAACCGATTTCCAAGAACCAAGCAATATGAACTGACAGGGGGGAATTTCATGCTGACTACAACTGTGTGTGTTGTGTGCAGGCTGTAAAAAAATTAAAGCCAAAGTCAAAATCCAAATTAAACACACAGCGCAATGAACCCAGGCTTTAAAGCCTCGTTTTGGTTTGTTATATTTGGCATTTATTTAGGCTGGTCTTTTTGCAATTAGATGTTCAAAGGAAGGCAATTGTTTCTGTGAAAATATTGCACAAAGGAAAATACAGTAAAAACAGATACAGGTATGCAGTGACAGACTAGGGTTCCACATGACACTAGTAAACAAAAGCACATGTTCATAGATTATTAATGTATCTACAAAAAGGGATTGTGCTGTCTTTATAAATGTGTAACACATACAGACTACATGATCAATAATATAATAAATCATAATGGCTGTAATCTAAATAATTTTTTGAACATTCCATTACTAAACTGGGCGGCACGGTGGTTTAGTGGTTAGGATGTTCGCCTCTCAGCACTAGGGATTCCCGGTTTGAATCCCCATCTGGGTGGAGTTTCCATGTTCTCCCCGTGTCTGCGTGGGTTTCCTCCAGTTTCCTCCCACAGTCCAAAAACATGGATCAAGTCAATGAAGTTCTCCAAATTGCCCCATATAGAGTATGTATGCGTGCGTGTCTGTGTGAGTGAGTGTAGTGGCGCCCTGTTCTGGGTGTATCTGCCCAGCGCCCGAAACCTTCTCACCTGGATGGGCTTGGGGAACCTCCCCGCGACCCTAATATATAGGATGAAGCGGAAGATAATGAATGAATGAATGAATTACTAAACTGTGAATTTTTTTTTTCATTTGGAAAACCTAGTTTTAGGACCAGAAAACCTAAAAACCCTATCTAAACCTAAAATCTGAAGAACCTAGTGTTCTTTCATTTCATTTTTAGTTAATTAGCTATTAGCCCTTGTTTGGTTTCCTCATCTGTTTTCTCCAGACAGCATTTATGCTTTTTGTTACGTGTTGTTAGCTCATTGTGTTCATTTTCACTTTAAATAAAGCCACTCTAGCTTATTCAATTGCCTGTCTTAGTGCGTTTTGGCACTCCATCTCAGTGCGTTCTGCCCCTTCACTTGAGCCAGTGGCGTTCTATGTAACACCTCAAGTCTTTTTTTTTCGCACTAGCCTTAGGTTATCTGCACCACTTACCATATGCAAAAACTATGCAGTTCTGCTTACAGAACACGGTCAGGACCCCAAAGAACCACCAGGGAGCAGATACTATTTGGGTAATGGATGACTCTCAACCCTACAATGACACTGAGATGGTTATGTTGCTGTGTTGTGCTGTTTTTAGTGAATATTTGGAACAATATATCCAGACACATATACTATAATGCACCACTGTGCAGATCAATATCCGAGACAGCAACTCAGTTGTTGCTGTACAGTTTGTGTTAGTCTTCCTCTAATCCTTCAATGCTCAAAATGCTGGCTACATGATGCTGGTGACTGGACAGCATTCGCTAGTATATTATTCTCAGTTTATCAGGGTTATAAAGGCAGCACTGCTCAGTCAGATTTATTTATACTACAACACACCAAAAAATCCACCATTACATAACTGTCACTGCAGTACTGAGAAATGTTTACTATTCAAGTAATGCCTGCTTAGAGCACAGAGTAAAGTTGACTAACAAAATATGTGGAAAAACAGATGGACTACAGTGTGCAATTGTAAAACTACAAAGTTTATCCATAGGGTAAGAGGGGCTGTTAGATAAACAATGAATGTAGTAACAAAGAGCTATATATAGTAAAGTACCTGGTGAGTGTAATGCATTGATTGCAAACATATACATTTTTTTTTATAACTATCATTATAGTTCATCAGTGTAACAATGTTTCAATGCTTAATGTATTATAGGAGTTCAGACTTTTACTGACTAGTATAATAAAACATTTTATTCTAACCCTTACCCTTGGAGACTATAAAATAAAGTGATAAAAATGTATTTATTTTGCATACAGTGCTTACACACAGAGGAATTGCAGTGAAACACATATACACACACTAAGTGAAGTGAGCACACGTGCCTGGAGTGGTGGACAGTCTTGTATATGGCACCCGGGTAGTAATTAGGGTTAGGTGCCTTGCCCAAGGGCATTTTAGCCATAGTACGTGGTGGGACGGGGAATTAAACTGGGGACTTTCTGGGCACAAGGTTCCTTAACCACAAGCACACCACATCTAAATAAAATGTAGATAAATAGTTTTTGGCTGTAATAATTATGTAGTCCTTAAAAACGTCTAAAAACACACTTTTACATCATAGCTATAACTGATAAATTAAACTACATTTTATTTTAATTTCATTCTTTTTTTGCATAATAAATAAATGTGGGTTAAAGTCATCTATTTATAGAACTTGATGAGGACCACACATTTTAAGGTATTCAGGCATTCCTAAATAAATTTATAAAATAAAAGAGAACTGTAATTTGTATCCATTGATTTTGGAAAATAAATGGGGTGTTGTAATATAAGAAATACAAGTAATTGCTGCTATTCTTGTTTTTAGGAAGCTGCAAGGTGGAATGATCCAGCCTGCTGATTTCATTGCCCTCGATACCAAAAGGTCTGAGTAGAACAGCAGACAGATGGCCATCGGATTCACTTTTTGCACTAAGCTTTAAAATCCTTACATAACTGCAAAATATATATTCATTCCAGAACATATGTTTCAGTCTCACTCATTGATTTAAATATATGATTCAGAATTCATTCCTGAGGGCAAAATTGTAGGTTTCAATTATTTAAAGATAATATTTCAGTTTAAAGCCATTTGTTCTGTGTGAATAATATTAAATCACTGACTTTACTTCATACAATATGTCAAAGAAATAAATTTTAAATTTATTCATTCATTCATTCATTATCTTCCGCTTATCCTCTATTAGGGTCGCGGTGGGGTTCCCCATGCCCATCCAGGGGAGAACGTCTCGGGCGCTGGGCAGATAGACCCAGGACAGGGCGCCAATCCATCGCTGGGCACACACTCACTCACACAAACACACACTATAGGGGGGAATTTTGAGAATTCAATTAACTTGTTCCATGTTTTTGGACTGTGGGAGGAAACCGGAGAACCCGGAGGAAACCCACGCAGACACGGGGAGAACATGGAAACTCCACCCAGATGGGGATTCGAACCGGGAATCCCTAGCGCTGAGAGGCGAACGTGCTAACCACTAAGCCACCGTGCCGCCCGCATTTAATAATATTTGAAAAATTAGTTTTAGCTTTGTTAGATTTTGGGATTTTATCATGCAAGCAGATTTTTAAAAACATCTTGTGTGTAGTGTGTATTGTGGTTGGTGTGTATTGTATTTCTTTTTTATACATTATTTAAAAGAGCTTTATAGCTTAAATTCAATCTTCCAATTTGGAAAGCAACTTTTTGAAACGCTGTATGAGGCAAGGGCGGCATGGTGGCTTAGTTAGCACGTTCGCCTCTCAGCGCTAGGGATTCCCGGTTTGAATCCCCATCTGGGTGGAGTTTCCATGTTCTCCCCGTGTCCGCGTGGGTTTCCTCTGGGTTCTCCGGTTTCCTCCCACAGTCCAAAAACATGCATCAAGTGAACTGAATTCCTTAAATTTCCCCATGTAGAGTGTGTTTGTGTGCGTGTCTGTGTGTTAATGTGTGCCCAGCGATGGATTGGCGCCCTGTCCTGGGTGTATTTGCCCAGCGCCCGAGACGTTCTCCCCTGGATGGGCATGGGGAATCCGCCCACGACCCTAATATAGGATAAAGTGGAAGATAATGAATGAATGAATAAATGAATGTATGAGGCAATCATCATTAATGAATCTGGCATTTGATATATACTATTTAATAAATATTGTAAATAAATACCTGTAATGCAGACTATATGTCACAAATGTTTTATGCCATAGACACACCAGGTTGCTGCTGTTTTTTAACAAAAGTTGCAGTTTTGTTTTTAATTTTTCTCTTCATATCCCAGTTCCGAACCCTTATATATTGTTAATAAAAAATGAACTATATACACATATGTATGCAAATACAAGAAATGCAGCAGTAACAAAGGTAAAAAAATGAAACATGTACACAAAACCTTTCTGGTTAACTATGCTGATATACTTGTTTTGATTTCACATTCAGTGAAGAAAAACTGGTCAGTTACTCAAGTGTTTTTTGGACTTTGACCTGCTTTTAAAAACAGAAATGTGTTACACAAGCAAATTCAAGCTTGAACAGGTCATTACTCGTAAGTAATTCTGTAGCTCACAGAGTGTAAAGTTTACCTGAAGAAAACATTCATTTGTTCATTTTCCAACCTGCTTATCAGAATAAGAATCAGGATACTTTATTGATCCCCGGAAGGTAATTGCAGATGTTACAGTTGCACTGTTGCCGAGTTACGATGTACAAAAATATCAATAATAGAAATAAAAAGTAAACAATAACCATGTCTGCAAAAAGTTTAAGGAAAAAGAAAATGCATTATACTAAAATATACAAAAATATAAAGTTCTTAATATGTAAAATACAATAGAAAATTAAAAAGGGGAAACAATCAAAATCATATATGCACATATTTGTATTACAGGTATAAAATTTGGTATTACACATATGAATTATAATATTACACATGAAGACAGGAGTTTTGGAGTTTAATGGCCACAGGTAGGAAGGACCATCTTTGGTGCTCTGTGGTGCATTTGGGAGGAATGAGTGTTATGTACACATAGGCCACATTTCCAGAATTATGTTGTTTCATCTGTGTAATATTTTATTCCATTATAGTAATATTCTTTCATTATTTCAATCAGCAAAAAATTTGTAATAATTTTATAATCTTTAGCTAAGATTATGTTCTAAAAATAAATAAACTTGTTGTAGTCCAGAATGCAGCTTTGATAAAAATTACTAAATATAAGATGACAGCACCACAACAAACAAGCCCTATTAATTTTAGCTGTAAGTTGTACAATCTTAAAAACATTTTTAAATTTTAAGGAGCCACAAAACCAAATATTAGGTATGGTAATATTGGGTGTGGTAGCTGAGTGATTCAGGTGTTGGGTTAAGAATCCAAGGGGTTTAACCCTCATTGCTCCTGAAAATCTGCACGTGAACCAGTGTTCTGACCCCAAAATATTAAGTTGGTCTGATTTTAAGTCATGCCCAGCGATAGATACGCGCCCTGTCCTGGGTGTATCTGCCCAGCGCCCCCCCGCGACCCTAATATAGGATAAAGCGGAAGATAATGAATGAATGAATGAATGATTTTAAGTCACTTTAGATAAAAGCATCTGCTAAATGTAAATGTAAATTAGGGCTAAATTGTTTAATGTAAGCATTGCTTACACAAAGCCACACTCAGATTTTCACCTTAATGAGATGAATGGCTGCCTGTGGATTTATTAAGTGCTAAGAAAATAATTATCTAACAACTATCTATAACTAAGAAAAGCGGATAAGACATCAAAAACTTGCTTTGAAAGATCTGCTTTTCAGATTCCCATATTAACAAGGCCAGCTTACTGAAAAAACAAATAGGCTGTTAAACTTTATTATTCAATAACATCTGTCAATCTAATACTTATATAAAGTACTTAGTTACAATGCCTGTATTAAATCCAGCTATGTGTTTTCATAGTCACCACAAAAATGTACCAGAGGCCTTTACCATGGGCCTTATTTCTAATAAATTTCATTCCTAATGAACAGAATCCATTACCATTCATCTAACAAAGACATACTATATGACAAAGTCATACAATATGAATCTTGTACCCCATGGAAAACTTTTAAAATTGCATTTATACGGTAGGTAAAACATGTGTTATACTGTACTGGGTGCTGGACTGAACAATCCACAATTGGCTATAGAGTGGAGACCATGCGCTCCAAGAGGAGAAGTGCAAAAATGCCTTAGTAATTACAGCAATTAAAGTACTTATGTCTGAGCTTCTTAGTGTGTAGTTACTAAGGAGTTGGGCCTAAGTAAATAATACAAATATCACTACATTCTATATGCTGATTTAATAAGTCCTGATGCCTTACTGCACACTAAAGAGTAGACATTAGTTCCATAATTGCTATATTTATTTGTTTATATAATTGCAAATGAATGTAATGCAATAACGTGTACCAAATTTTCAACAATAAACTCTCACACAATAAATATTGTTTGAAATCTGGTACCGCCCAGCGGCATGATGTTGCTATGTATAATGCTGTCAATTCACAGTAAGAAGGTCCTGGATGTGATGCCTAGGCAGGCAGCCAGGGTTTTCCTTGGGTGGAGTATGCATGTCTTCGCATGTCTGTGTGAGTTTCCTCAATGACATCTGGTTTTCTGGTACAGTCCTAAAACACATGTAATCCAGATTCACCAAGGACACTTTTTAAAATGTGTGGCCTGAGTGGAGTTTTTATATTCTTGCCATGCCTGAACCCCCACTGAACACACACTCCCACGACCATAACGGAGGATTAAGTGAAAGATGAGAAAATGTTCTGGTTAAAATTTTGTCAATATTGTGTTTAATGGTTGGCATGTTCTCCTTGTGTCCACTTGGGTTTTCTCCTGGTTCTCCAATTTCATTCCATAGTCCAAAAACATGGATTCAAAGTAATCTTGCCCCATATAGTGTGTGTTTGTGTGTGTGCCTGTGTGAGTGAGTGTGCCCAGTGATAGATTTTCCTGGGTGTATATGCCATGGGCCCGAAACGTCCTTCTACCAACACCGACAAAAGTAAAAGATTAAGTGGAAGATGGATGAATAAATTAATGAATGAATTTTCCTGTTACAACTGATGCTCACATGATATCTGTGGGATTTAGTATGTGTTTATTACTAAAGGTGTTGTGGCTGATCAGACACAGAAATTCAAGGAAGATTACATAACATAACAACGCTCTGTTCGTTTCTTTTTTGTTTACCTAATATTCAAATGAAAAGGTGAATGTGATCTATGCTGGGGTATTCCCAACCAGAAAGGGTAATCTGCTCGAGCATGTGCGGAAACCCCTGAAAGCTCCAAAAACGAAAGTAAAATTTCCAGTCAGCTGCACTGCAAAGCATTTTGTACCGCAATCAGTTTAAAACATAACCCGTAACGGTAATGTGCACTGTTTATTAATCCTCCAAATGAACACAGCAGGGAGTGCGAAAGAGGGGAGGAGGAGGAGAGCAAATCTAATCGGATTATGGAGCTTCACTTTAGTAGAGCACCAGCCTGTGTTTCTCTGCGCGGCACTTTTCTGATTATCCGTCCACAATCTGTTGCTTCGGATTTTCTGTGAGAACTCACTTTCACGATAACGATTTTTATTGTGTCGTCGTTTAACGGGACTGCAGGAGGACGGCTCTGGAAACAGAGTGGCGCTCACGTGTTTTAATGAAGAACAAACTTTGTTTTGTTTGTCGTGCTTAAGCGGCAACACTGTTTACTACTGCGATTTAGGTTTTAATACTCGCCGAACGTAGCCGTGCCTCATGTGTCGTCCCCGCCTAAAAACTCGTTGATTTGACGGGTTGGATGTTGCTAATGAGGGACCAGGAGGATGACGCAGGGTCCTCACCGGGAAAACTCAAACCCGTTCAGACAGTCAAAATCAACAGCCCGTCGCAGGTCTATCCCGCCATAAACGACGAGCCCCCCGACGTCTCGAGCGACGGTTATGACTACTTCGTTTCGTGTGATTACTACGAAGATACGTACGAGGAGTACGATGAGTTCCTCGACTCCTCCGACGCCAGAAGCATCACCTCGGATGATTCGTTTTATCCGCCGGATTTCGACGATGACTTTGCGGTGTCTGACGGCATGGACAGCCCCGGGCCCTTCTCATTGTTTCGCTCCTGTTGCAACAACAGCGTCGTCAGCGTCAAAGCGCTTATTAGACAGGGGGTGACCGAGAAAGAGGTCCGAGAGACGGACAAGAACAACAGGGTAAGCGCACAACACCCGTCAATACCTGCTACAGTGAGTGAATCGTTCTTTTGTATCGACTCGCAAAAAAAATGAGTTGTTTTCAAACTGCGATTCAATCGGATCATTCACGTGTAAATTTTGGGCTTTGATTCTTTAATAAACATTCATTCATTCATTATCTCCTGCTTTATCCTCTATTAGGGTCGCGGTGGGGTTCCCCATGCCCATCCAGGGGAGAACGTCTCGGGCGCTGGGCAGATAGACCCAGGACAGGGCGCCAATCCATCACTGGGCACATACTCACACAGACACACTCTATATGGGGCAATTTTGAGAATTCAATTAACTTGATCCATGTTTTTGGACTGTGGGAGGAAACCGGAGAACCCGGAGAAAACCGACGCAGACACGAGGAGAACATGGAAACTCCACCCAGATGGGGATTCGAACCGGGAATCCCTAGCGCTGAGAGGCGAACATGCTAACCACTAAGCCACCATGCCGCCCTCTTTAATAAACATTTGAATTAAATTGTTCAACAACAAAACACAACGGCACCAAATTTCAGATATCAGGAATTAAATTGGACATTTTATTTGCAACACCTTTTAAATGTGGCAGTTTATTATTGTGTGCTATTATTGTTTTTTTTATTTTGTAAATACCAACATGGGGCGGCACGGTGGCTTAGTGGTTAGCACGTTCGCCTCTCAGCTCTAGGGATTCCGGGTTCGAATCCACATCTGGGTGGAGTTTCCATGTTCTCCCCGTGTCTGCGTGAGTTTCCTCCGGGTTCTCCGGTTTCCTCCCACAGTCCAAAAACATGGATCTAGTTAATTGAATTCTCAAAAATTGCCCCATATAGAGTGTGTTTGTGTGAGTGAGTGTGTGCCCAGCGATGGATTGGCGCCGTGTCCTGGGTCTATTTGCCCAGTGCCCGAGACGTTCTCCCCTGGATGGGCATAGGGAACCCCACCGCGACCCTAATAGAGGACAAGCGGGAGATAATGAATGAATGAATGAATGAAATACCAACACACACATATATATATATATATATATATATATATATATATATATATATATATATATATATATATATATATATATAGGTTGGTATTATACATTTGTTAAACAATTAAACATATTGTTAAACAAAAAAACAATGCCAAAAATCAAACAAGACTTCAGACAAGACTTCAGACTTCAAACTTCAAGATATCAGGAATTAAATTGGACATTTTATTGGCAGCACCTGCTGTGTTGTGTTAGTTTGTTCCATACATCCATTATCTTCCACTTTATCCTCTACTAGGTTCACGTGGTGGTGGTGGGGGGGGGGGGTTCCCCATGCCCATCCAGGGCACTGGGCATTTCGGACACTGGGCAGATACACCCATGACATGGCGCCAGTCTATTGCTGGGCACACACAGCACACACACAAACTCTATATAGGGCAATTTGGAGAACTCAAGAATTGACCTCGACCCATGTTTTTGGACTGTGGGAGGAAACCGGAGAACCCGGAGGAAATCCACGTGCACACAGGGAGAACATGGAAACTCCACTCAGATTGGGATTTAAACCGGGAATCACTAGCGCTGAGAAGCGAATGTGCTAACCACTAAGCCACCGTGCCACCCTGTATTTAAACTTTTGGGCTTTAATTCTTAATAAACATTTGAATCACTTTGTTTAACAACAAAACAGAACGGCACCAAATGTCAGATATTAGGAATTAAATTGGACATTTTATTGGCAGTTTAGTGGTAGTTTGTTATTGTGGAAAATTATTTTATGCAAAAGATTTTGGCTATTATTAAGTTGTTTATTTTGAAAATGCTTGATGCCTTGGCTATATATGTTGGTATGATACATTTGAATTATATTGTTTAACAAAAAACAGAATGGCATCAAATGTCAAATATCAAGATATCAGGAATTAAATTGGACATTTTATTGGCAACACCTGCTGTGTTATTACATGTGGTAGTTTGTTATTGTGGAAAATTCTTTTTATGTAAAAGCAATTGACTGTTTGGCTATTGTAAAGTTTTTAAATTTAATAATTAAAAAACGTATTAATAAAAAAACGTAATATACAGAAAGAGAGAGAGAGAGAGTGCCAACAAATCTAATAAAAAAAAGGGGGGGGGCACAGCATCAAATAACAATCAGGTTTGAGGAATTTACAGTATAGTTGGCTTTCTCCATAACTTCTGACTTGTAATGTTCTCATTTGTAATTCGCTTTGGATAAAAACGTCTGCTAAATGACTAAATGTAAATGCAATATACATTGGCTTCAAAATAGAAAAACTCTTTCTTTCTCAGTCTCTCTCTCTCTCTCTCTCTCTCTCTCTCTCTCTCTCTCTATATATATATATATATATACACACACACACACACACACACACACACACACACACATATATATATATATATAATCAAGTAACTTCAGACACTCAAGTAAATTCAGTAGAAAATGGTGTGTAATGCTGTGTTACTTCTTTTAAAGTTTTTTGCTGACATATAACAGTTTTGTTTTGCTTTTCTTATCGGCATACACACAGTTTAGACAATTTACCATTAAGCGTCTTTAACAGCCTGGTAATTTTAGTCTAAGAGCACAGATTATTTTACAGTTATTCTCTGCTTTATCAGCATAACTTCACTTAAATTTTTTAACCCCAGCTTTATAAAACAGACCACAGTGATGGCGGTTGTAAGAAGTTTTTTTTAAGAAGAGCTCAGGGAATGTTCAACTCATTATAAATGTGAACTTCAGTATGAGACAATAATTCCTTATTGTCCAAATGCATCAAAATTAAATTGTAGTTTAAATATACTCTGCAGGCATGTTTGTGTTTTAGATTTACATTTTCTTTTGGATTGTCTGATCCACTTTATATTATTAGCATGATTGCTACATTGGTAGTTAGTAGAAGAAAAATTCATTTCATGGTGAAAAAAAATGGAAATTTAGTGTCATGTGAAGTTTTAGTTAACAAACCTTTGTGAAACTGAATCTGTCCTTGATCAGAAGTTTCACTGATTACACCGAGTCTGACTCAGTATGTGTCATTCTGGCTTTGGTCATTTCTGTAGTATAATGACAGTTATACCATTTAACTGACTGATGAAGAAACGTTAACTTCTTGCTTAATTCTAAACAACAAAACAAACTTATTTCCCAAAAGCATTTCCACTATTATATAGAATTAACTTATGCTTATTAATTAGTATTAATAGTAATATAACTTATATACTTCTGATTTAACATGTATTGTTGTTCAAAATCTAAACCACACCTCTTAATATTACAGTATCAAAAATCCCCAGCTAAGCTACAAGATCCTAACTGCATCCTCTCAGGACAGTTAAGTCATTTTAATCGTACAAGCATGAATATATTAAAAAATATATTATTTTGCAAACAAGTCGCGTTTACATAATGATTATCTGTAATACAGGTTTAATAATTCATTTCATCTGAATGAAAAAATGGGAGTGGCTTAGTGGCTTAGTGATTAGCATGTGCGCCTCTCAGCGCTGGGAATCCAGGTTCGAATCCCAATCTGGTTCTCCGGTTACCTTGCACACTCCAAAAACTAAATAAGCAAAAATAAAGTAAATACTGTAAATATATATAAAAATACTGTAAATATAGTGTATGTCTGTGTGAGTGAGTGTGCCCAGCAATAGCACCCTGTCTTGGGTGTATCTGCGCAGCGCCCGAAACGTAGAGGATTAAATGGAAGATAATGAAGATAATGTATGAATTAATGAATAAATGGATGGTTCAGCAATCTGGTGTTATTGGGTTTGGGAGGCTCATACTAAAGGGCTTCCCAATAAATGGCTGTAAAGCAACTATATACTTAGAAACTTATATAATGATAGTCTTGCTGAATTATCTATTTTAAAAGACACAGTGTGTCAATTGGCCTTAAAGTATCTTGTTTAATGAAGAGTTTAGATTAGGCCTCGTTCAAATTTAATTTACAACAGTTGTAGTCTTATAACAAGTCTTTACGAAAACTTTTAGCTAATTCCTTGCTGACACAGCTGAACTAAGAGCTTTTTGAAGCTAACTCAATCCTATTACCATGCTATTACTGATAAAGTGAGTAGAAGAGGGATTACGTGCTGTAGCATTAATATTATGTGACTCTAAGAAGTATATGATGTTTCCATTTATTTGTTCTCTTCATCACTACCTTTCATGATCAGCCCAGTGTGACTGGCATAAACCTCTTTGCACTTTCCTTGGTGTGTGAGCTAGGTTGGATTTGTAAATAGCCTGAGAACAGAGGGAAAGAGAACAGAGTAAGGATTTGAGCTTGATCTTGATTAGTCAACATAATGACGGCATGGTGGCTTAGTGGTTAGCATGTTCGCCTCTCAGCACTAGGGATTCCCGGTTCGAATCCCCATCTGGGTGGAGTTTCAATGTTCTGCCCGTGTCCGTGTAGGTTTCCTCCGGGTTCTCCGGTTTCCTCCCACAGTCCAAAAACATGGATCAAGTCAATTGACTTCTCCAAATTGCCCCATATAGAGTGTGTCTGTGTGAGTGAGTGTGTGCCCAGCGATGGATTGGCGTCCTGTCCTGTCCTGGGTGTATCTGCCCAGCGCCTGAAATGTTCTCCCCTGTCGCAGGGGAACCCCCCTGCGACACTAATAGAGGATAAAGTGGAAGATAATGAATGAATGAATTAATTTTGTTTAGGATTATAATTACAATTAGAATCATTCTCTTGATAAATACTGTGCATTTCTGTCCAAATGTCTTTGGTTGCTTAATAAAACAGCTTGATCTTGTTACACTCATTGAACAGACATATTGATGATAACATTTCCCCTTTCAGTCTACATACTCACAGACGGCTTTTTACTAAGCATACTCTTTTATAAATTAGCAGGCACCAAGATTTACACACACACACACACACACACACACACACACACACACACACACACACAGACACAAACACACACAAAAACACACAAACACACAAAGACTATGTTGAAATGACCTGAAATGACCTGCTGCCTGCCAACATATGACAATAACTCAAAACGAGTAAATAAATAACACAGTGATTAAAAGGTACAATGTAATAGTTGAAGGCACCAACAATTATGCAGTATACATGTATACAATCAAAACTGAGCAGTTCCCATGCAGTCACATGGCCATATGTGTGATGTTGTCAATAGGTACGGCTCTTTAAACTTACCAAACTTTCCAAACCACATAAAATATAATAAGTGCAAGTGCATTGAAATCTGACTGAGTCATTTTCAAATTTCTTAGCTCATAGCATTTATATAGAAAAACAAAACAGAACTTATCTGTGGCTAAAGGTTTTATTAAATAATTCCTTATGTAAAATGATTTAAAACCAGCTAAAGGGTTTATAATGCGGCCTAACATCTAATTCAACAAGATAACACCCTATTTTTACAATTCCTAAAAACAAGTCCAACAACACAGTGGCTTCTCTCAATGGCGTGGAAGGCTAATCCCTTCTATTTTAAGAGCTGACTAGGACACAGATTAAATTAGACAGATATCTAGGTCCAATGTGAGAGAGGGGAATAAAGGACACAACTTGCAGTTGATTCGTCAAAATGTCTATGTATAAATTTACATTTAGTTAATTTCAAAATATTTTTACATCATGAAAACATTAAGAAAAACAAAACATGCAAAACATCAACAGCAACCATCTAGAGAGCCATAAATCGAGACATCCTTTCTAAAATCGGACATTTTATCGGACAATCGGTTTTGTTTTTTCTGTGGCGCTTCATTTTAGAGATTGTGAGAATAAAATGACTTTTTGTGAATTTTACTAACAAATTAAAGTGTTAAAAGAGTGTTAAAAAGTATACTTGCATTTATTTCTCACAAACCACCGGTTAGCCGGCATTTGGAATGCAGTATGCAACAAGCAAAATATAAAAATAAAAATTCTTATTTTTAAAAAAACCCACAATGTTAAATTACTTTATCCTAACTTAATTCTGCTTGTGAAGTATACACTATGATTGAGTAACACTAAATCAATAATTACTACTAATTAATTAATTAATTAATTGTTAATTTTAATTTTTTTATAGATTCATGTGTTGTCATTGACAATAAACAATTGTGCAAAGTTTCAGCGTAATCGGATAACGGGAAGTGGGTGAAATACCATTTGCAAACTTTTTACCAGACACACAGGGGGGGGGGGGGGGGGGGGGGGGGGGGGGGGGGGGGGGGGGGGGGGGGGGGGGGGGGGGGGGGGGGGGGGGGGGGGGGGGGGGGGGGGGGGGGGGGGGGCCCCCCCCCCCCGCAAACCTAGTAGAGGATTAAGCAGAAGATAATGGATGAATGAAAGATTATGGCAGTTCAGACATAACCTAAGCTGATTTAAACTTGAGTTTGTCAATCACTATGACTAAGAAAAGCACCAGAAAATATCAAACTAATAATAAGGGTGCAGGCACATTGATAGCTGTGTCACCAATGAAGGGTTTATAGAGGACAGATTACACACACTGGACTGTTTATCAGGTTCTCTTCCTTGTTTCTTCACTTATTGTTTATCATTCCTACTTACCAAAAGCACACTGTAGTTTAGTACTCTAATTTATGAGTCTATAAACCTATGATTTCTAAACCCCCACAAGACTAATCACAGGTATTATTTGGATGATGGATGCTTTTTAGCACTCCAGTGAAAAACTGTATAATCCACAAAACCAAATGCCTAGCCACCTCTGCTCTGGCAGAGTTCTGTGAGAACTGATGGAGGATGACATATAAACTGTGCAGCAATAATTAAGCTACTGATTTTACATCTACATGATAAAGCAGTAGGGTAGATGCGTTCAACAGAGTGTGTCATATCCACTACTACCTGCAGATGCCTACTCACACACCACCAAGTCAGTGTAGTCTAGAGCAGTGGTTCTTAAACTGTGGTACATTAGATAACGATATGGATATACATTATATTTCCCAATATATTTTTTAAACTGAGCACACTTACTCAGTCACACATACGTCCAAACACACACACTATAAAGGGCAATTTAGAGCATTTAATTCACCTTGAATCCATTTTTGGACTGTGGGCGGAAACCAGAAAACCTGGAGAAAACCATTGCAGACATGGGGAGAACCACCCAGAGTGGGATTCGAACCTGGATCCCCAGTGCTGAGAGGAGAACATGCTCACCACTAATCACCCCTGCCGTCAAGATTTTGTATTATTGTGAATAAATCACAAGAAAGAGGTGTAATTGTTCTTCACTACGCCTTATAACAAACAATACCTCTTTTTTGTGATTTTTTCACAATAATGCCAACCGCTCTCGTACATTATTGCTTTAATATACACCTAATTAATGTTTGCCATATGTTGTCCAGTGATGAAAAACATAGGTGGTACTTAAAAGTTTTGGTTTGATAATGGGTGGTACTTCATCTGAAAAGTTTAAGAACCACTGGTCTAGAGAACAATCCACCATCCAAATAATACCTGTGCTGTGATGGTCCTGTGGGGTTCTAATTATTAAAAACAGATTAAAACAAAGTACTATTGTAGCAAAACTTAAACTTGTCTTATTGCCACAATAAAAAATCAATCATTGGTACAGTAAAATAGTTTTTAGTGTGGTGGTAAACACACTCACAAACCTTTGCATAAATAAACTCTCACAGCCAACCATTATTTGATGTATAATCATAAGGTGTATATCATACAGTACAGTACAATAAGTTCTATACTGTCAATGTTATTAATTTTACTAGATTTGATTAGCCCTATGACTTCAGAATACAATTAAGCAAATTAAGTGATGTCTACAAAGATTTCATAAATTTGGGGTGAAAGAAGAATTCTGTATTCTGAAACTCATTGTCAAATTTCTCACTCACAACTTAAACTCTCTTATCATGTTATCAAAACCGCCCGTCCTTGCAGATCATTTCTCTCCATTGGCTCCCTGTAGCTGCTGCATTCAGTACAAGACACTGACTCTAGCATACAGGACCATTTCTGGATCTTCCCCCTCTTACCTTATCTCTATCTTTTCAAAATACACTCACACTCGTTCACTTCGCTCCAGTAATGATTGCCGCCTGGTGATACCACCAGCTAATTCTCACTCCATGGCGTTCATCACTGTTTTCTTCATAACTACTGACTTGTGATGTTCTCATTTGTAAGTCGCTTTGGATAAAATCTGTTTGCAGACTATAGTACATGCTGTATTAGTCCCCTGTACTCTGTTCTCTAATGGTTAGGACCCCAATCGTACCACCACAGAGTGGGTAGTATTTGGTTGGTGCATTATTCCTATCCCAGCAGTGTCACTGAGGTGATTAAATTAAACTACAGCAGCACTGCTGCCCTAAAACCACTTCACCGCATCAGTGTCACTGCAAAACTGTCACTGCAATAAACACCACCCAAATTATACTTGTTCTGTGACCAATTGAGAATAGGGAACCAACAGGGGACTAAGAAAAACAAGAATAATACAGACTCTGATTGTAAAATCACATAGACCATCTATATGGTAAATTAAAAAATACAATTGACAAAAAGATGTTGTGTCAGAAAAAAAGTACATACTTTTGCAACAACAAGTTTTTCTTTACATTTAAGAGTGGCACTGTTTATTGGAGACTATATTTAGAAATACTTATGTAATTACCAGGTGAGAACCCCCTCCGACCCTAGTTGAGGATTAAGCGGAAATATTCATATGTCACTTGTTTCTTATTTGTGACTCTGATACATGTACTGTATATATTATATATATATTATATATATATATATATATATATATATATATATATATATATATATATAATATTTTTAATATATATATACTATATATATATATATATATATATATATATATATATATATATATATATATATATATATATATATATATATATATATATATGTATATATATTGTATATTTTATAATATATAGTGTTTATTCACTACAGGAAAATGTATGTATTGCATTTATGTGGTCTACTCTTCAGACAGGTTTGATGGTGGCCTGCTACCAGGGTTATGTGGATGTAGTCATCGCACTCTCTATGTGTCCTTATCTGGACGTAAACTGGCAAGACAACGAGGGAAACACAGCCCTCATTACAGCCGCTCAAGCAGGTATGAAGATGTTTCCCTAAACGATGCATCACAACTAAAACAACTAGGGTGTATCTCCTTTATGCCACATGTGAGTGAGTCAATATTGTAAAAACAGTTAAGAATAAGAGTTAAGAATAAGAGTTGAAAGAAAAACTAATGGGTGCTATTAGTCCAATTATTTGGACAAGCCTTCTCCACCCCACACCTTTGTCTTTTAATTGTTTTGGCAAATAAATAAAGCTTGTTCTGCTTTTTAGTCCTGACAGTACCTCTCTTCTACATTTCTCATGTGTTATTTGTGTTTTTGACACAGTCACCTAATTATATTTACAACATATTTATGCCCTATCCAAAGTGACCCACTAAATTCCTTTATTTTATTTTGTATTTAAAAGATATTTCTTCAGACTAAATACATATTTGCAGTTGTTTTTGTGGTTAGCTGATGCAAACACACCAGCAATTCCAATGGCTACATTATTGTTCTATTTCTTTTATAAAAATCTTGTTGCCTGTTGGATGGCTGAGTAGAAATCCATGACCTGTATGTAAAGGCTTTTCATTAGATTTTAAATTTTTCATAAATCTTCTTTTTTTTTAATGACAATTCATTTAGCTTGAAATTGCAACTGATTTACTAAAATGTGAAAAACTGATAACACTGTTGATATCAATATGGAAGTGAATATTACTTTAGGTAGTTATATATTGTAGGATTTCTAATTATATTTTAAAATTATAATTTTATAATTATAATCAAAATAGTCTGCTTCACAACAATTATTTGTATCTAAATTTACTTAAATTAAACGTTTAAATAGCTGTGGACAGCTTGTTTAACGATCCATTAAATGTTAATAGGTGTTATTAACATTTTAACTATCCATATAATAAATTAGTTGGTCTATTCATTGGGCTATTTAAAACGATTGCACAAATTATTCCAGTGACACTGGGAGGCTTTAGCAATCAAATCTATATCCTAATGCCAAAATGGCTAATGGATTATCTGCTATTTACAATCACAGATGTAGTTTGTCAGTATTTTTATGTGCGAATATCTATGATATGTTACAATATATATTGTGACCCATTATGGCATATTTTATAAATATACTAACCAGCCGTCAACAGTATACACTGATTTTTAACCACGCATGGTATATAAATAGCCAACTGCATAAAATATAAGCAGCTGTAGCAGCAAACTGTAAGCAGCAATGCCAGACGATCTGATTAATGAACTTCGGTCAAAAGAATGACCTGACAAATTCCATCCACAAATGCATCCTTCACTATTTACGTTGTCTAATTAGAGGAATGTCCATCTCCTATTTTGTGTGTATGATGTATTTATTTTAATAAACACTTTCATTAATCAACAACACCTGCCATTTCTATATAACAGCCCTCACAAAAAAATCACCTAATGTAAAATCTCTACGCTTTACAATA
Source organism: Corydoras maculifer (assembly GCA_019802435.1). NCBI lineage: Eukaryota > Metazoa > Chordata > Actinopteri > Siluriformes > Callichthyidae > Corydoras > Corydoras maculifer. The sequence continues at coordinate 503,453 of JAFMOD010000933.1, forward strand.
CCTCCTTACTGTATAATACTACTTTAATCACAGATATGGCTATGATATAGTATTTTAGGTGCTGCAAATACCTATGATATGCTCACAAAACTATATTGTGAACTATTATAACATCTTTTATAACTATATTGACCAACTGTAAATTGTATGCACTAATAATTGACCATGCATTGTATATAAATAGTTTTTAGGTGCTACAAATACCTATGATATGCTCACAAAACTATATTGTGAAATATTATGACATCATTTATAACTATATTGACCAGCTGTAAATTGTATGCACTAATATTTGACCATGCATTGTATATAAATAGCCAACTGCATTAAATATAACTGAAACCAGTAATGCCAGGGAAACTGATTAATAAACTTTGGTCAAAAGAATGTGAACACCTGACAAATTCCATTCATGACACATGGTCTTTCACTATTTAAGTTGTCTAATTAGAGGAATGTCCAGCTCCTATTTTGTGTGTATGATGTATAGATTTTAATAAACACTTTCAATAATCAACACCTGCCATTTCTGAATAACAGCGCTGTCAACAACCCTCCAAAAAAATCACCCGATGTAAAATCCCTATGCTTTTACTATACCTCTTTCTTGTATTATACTTTCTTCTGATTGCAGGTCACATCACAATCACAAACTACCTACTCAACTACTTCCCAGGCCTTGACATTGAAAAAAAGAACTGCCACGGTTTCACAGCTCTGATGAAAGCTGCTATCCAAGGAAGAGTGGACTGCATCCGGGCATTGATTATGGCAGGTACTCTCACCACCTGCAGTTAAAGAACACAGCCCTGATTAAATCACCATGTGTATCATGAATAAACATGTCATGACTTTTAAAATCTAGTCGCATTTATATAAAGGAAGTTGATTTTTAGCATCAAATAACAGAAGTATGTAATAATCCATGAGGAAGCTGAGGTATTTTGCAAACAAGCCTGACCATAATCATCTCAAAACCGCATTTATATCAAAAGATGAATTGGAAATAACACCACATGTTGAAAAAAAGATTTTTATGTGTGCACTGAGTGAGTCTTTAACCTCATTAAATATGGTTTGCAAATTGTGTAGTTCTGGATCATAAACAATTGCTTATCTGTTGATTAATTCATGTTAATTTTTTTTACAGTTTGCGCTTTTAAATAAATATGCATGAAAATTATAATAATATCTACAATCTTATGCAAATGTTTGGACACTGCTGTTAAAATGTTTTATTGATTGCCGAACTGGCTAAATAGAGAACGCATTTAAGTATGGCTTTTTTTTTGCATTGTCATGAGAAGGTCTTAGTTTTGATTCACTGCCATTTCTGAATGGTTCGCATGTTCTCTCAATGCAACTATGCATGGATTTCTTACTGAAAACTTGCCATTGGGTGAATTAAGATACTACATTGCTTCTACCTATAAATGTGAGCATGGAATATAATTGTTTAATATTTATTGTTTTGTATGTGATTGTTTATTTATTTAATAATAAATAATTTAATATTTAATCATTTTGTAGGAGAATTTTGTAAATTTTTTGTAAAATTTAATAATTTTGTTTTTTATTATTTGTTTAATAATATGAGGAGAAGAAAGTGGTGTGACAATTGTGTGTGACATGTGCCAGTGTACTTCCACAGTGACACAAGGTGACTGTAGGGACAACCACAAAATAAGCTCTGGTGGTGGTGGTGCCAAATACAAAAATAGTCCGCCTATAGGACTAAGAACTATTAAAGTAAAAACAAACTAAATCCCACACAATAAGGTTTAAAGGAATAGGCCATTGTCTCTAACAAAAGTTTATAATAGTTTTATCTTTTTATTTCAAAAGTAAACTCTTGTTTGCCTCCCAGTACTGGGGATCTAGGTTTGAATCCCAATCTAGGAGTTTACATGTTCTCCCTGTGCCCACATGTTTCCTCCCATAATCCAAAAACATGGATAGATTGCCCAGCGATAGATTGGTGCCCTGTACTGGGTGTATCTGCCCAACACCCAAAACGTTCTCCCCTAAATGGGCATAAGGACCCCCCCCCCCCCGACCCTATAATAGGATTAAGCAGTAGATAGTGGATGGATGAATGTAAACTCCTTCACACCTCATTTTGCTCATGGCTATATTCACCTTATGGCTATTTTCTCCATTTACCATATAGATTGACTTAAACTTCCATCAGTTTACTTCTTTTTTTGTGAGGCTTAACTTATACGAACGACCGTTTATTCGTGAAAATGAAAGTAAAAAGAACTATGATTCATAGACTATTAATTATGTTTTTTTCGCCTGCATTTGGTGTTAGTGCTGATAACCACAGATAGTTTAGTACCGTATTACACGCTGCGGGGATTTCCATTACACCATGCGCCTCTTGCGCCCTCCGGTGGTAGTAAAAGGTACTGTACTGCTGGCGCTTTGACAATCTGCTATCATGTAATAGACTGGCGATTCGTTTAAGCAGTTTCTTACCTTTATTTATCATTTACCCGATAAACACTGGGATAGGCCCCAGCACTGCTTACTTACCCGATTAGGTTAAAAAGGCATGTAATCAAATTTTCTAAAACAATATTAAATGTGTCATTACATTTGACAGACCACATTGTATGGCTTTAAATATTTTGCGAGCCCTCTTTTGGGGTCTGGATAAGATAATTACCATTTGTGCATCTTTGGTTTGTATTACAGGCGCTGATTTAGAGGCTAGAGATTGTGGCCGAAAGCTGACCCCTCTTGAGTGGGCACTCTTTACTGGACGCTATGAAGCAGCCAGGGTCATACATCGACTGATCCATCGGCCTTGCCCTGAGCAGTGCTCTGAATTGTACAGACCCGAGTGGCCCTTACTCCCAGCTCTAGTGGCCAAAGCCCAGCAGCCAAAAGGCTGTGTCCAGAAATTCACAGAGGCCATGCGGAACATGTTCGATATCAGCAATGTAACAGAGGCTACAGAGGATGGTGTTCTGGATCACATGGTGCGCATGACCACTGCACTGGGAAGCCCATATGTCACCATGGCTTGTCGGACGGTTTGTCCCTGCAGTCCACCACGTGTAGGCAAGCGACGCTTCTCAGTTCAGGAGATTCTCAAAAGGCAGCGCACACAGCAGCTTAAAGGTCTTGGGCCAGAACGGCTGGATAACTACAGGCGCCTCTTCCAGAACTCTCGTGTCACACTGGTGCCTAAAGCCAAAGACAGACGGGCTAGCCTTCAGCCCCCTGATCCCAGAGACTCATTGGACTCCTCCAATCCATCAATCCGGAGAGGGAGCCTCCTTCCTCTTCACCTGGTACGAAGAAGTAGTGTCAGGCCAGGCTTAGTGGTGCCCAAGCTAAGGATCTCAAAAGCTCCACCACCTACATACCAACCTGAGAAAGAGCGCAGGAAGAGTAGCTGCAATAATGACCAGTTCCTACAGATTCCCAAGTGGCGGTACAAAGAACTGAAGGAGGAGCGAAGAAAAGCAGAGGAGGCTGAGAGAAAACGGCTGGAGGCTCTCAGCAGGCGACAGCTCAGTGCCAGTAAACGGAAGTGACCACAGTTGTTGCAAGCTGGATACATCACTACTTAAATAAAGTTAAAGCTGATTAGGGGTGTAACAGTATGCAAAATTCATTGTTTGGCTCACACCGCAGTATGGGCATCACAGTTCGGTAAGAATTTGATACAGGGGTTGGTTAGATGTTTCACTGTTTGGCTATATATGTTGCTAAATTTCTGTAGGTTTAAATGTCTAGAAGGTGCTTAATAGTATATAAGTGTTTATGTGTGTGGGAGGGTTTTATGAAGCCCTTAAACATATATTAATTTATTCATTTTCCGGAGTGGCACGGTGGTTTAGTGGTTAGCACGTTCGCCTCTCAGCACTAGGGGTTCCCGGTTCGAATCCCCATCTGGGTGGAGTTTCCATGTTCCTCCGGTTTTCTCCGGGTTCTCCGGTTTCCTCCCACAGTCTAAAAACATGGATCAAGTCAATTGAGTTCTCCAAATTGCCCTATATAGAGTGTGTTTGTGTGCCTGTCTGTGTGTGTGAGTGTGTGCCCAGCGATAGATTGGCGCCCTGTCCTGGGTGTATCTGCCCAGCACCCGAAACGTTCTCCCCTGGATGGGCATGGGGAACCCCCCGCGACCCTAATATAGGATAAAGCGGAAGATAATGAACGAATGAATGTTATCTTCCTCTTAATCCTTAATCTTTCCATCAATGGAAATTATTGAATTATCTGATTTTACATTTCAAGAGCGGAGGATTGAGCGCACGTTCACTCATTAAAAAAATTGTAGGTTTAGTTAAATTATGTTTAAAAGTAGTGGAGATTAATCATTGGGTTGCAGGTTTTTTTATTAAATCTGGTTATTGGTACAAGTGAATGATTCAGCGAAGATGCTTTTGCACTTTTGAAATGTTTCCACAATCATACAACTGCTGCAGAACTCTGACAAACTGTGTTTGATCTACCACACCCGCGCTCCAGTGCTCATGTAATTCATATGAACCCCAAACCTTTCAGCACAATTGATTTGAATCAGAATCCTTTATTGATTTCTTGGTGACACTTCAACACTGTAACAGGCTAATTTCTGTGTATTCTTTCCATTTGCGGTTTATACTCCACCTCTAAACTGAGCTACACTTAGCATGGCACATCCAAGGTGCAACTCACAACTCGGCTCAGGTGTAGAACTCGCATCTTAATTATAGTTTTTTGGTTCTTACATGTTAAGTACCATCGTATTCTCCATGCAACTGCTCATGCTGAACTTTGTGCCGATTTGTAATGTAAACAGTACTGTTACACCCTTACAGCTAATATTTGATATATCAAATATAGAGACATATTTTTATATTTATTTTCTGGAAAGCAGAGACTGTTTTCTAATACTACAGACTTTCAATGCTCTGAAAGATTACTACAAATATTTGAATTGTGGGTCCGCATGGGTAAACAATTTGCACACTACTCAGTGAATGAACAATCTAGTTTTCATCTCTAAATAAAAACTAGTTAGACAGATGTATTATATAAATGAGCACTAGAGCTTATGCATCTGCTCTGATGATTTTGGGGCGTGACGTGAGGTGATGATGTGATGAGAGTGTACATGGTGGGTAGTCAAAATATGCACTGATTATGTTCTGATTATGATCACAGTCTTTATACTACACAGCTGCTACCTGGTATCAGTTTACACATTACAACCAAAAGTATGCTGGCAACTTTTTAATTAGTTTACCTAAATAGTATTCCCTTTGTACTATTAAAGGTGCTGTGAGACATTTTATAAATTGTTAATATTAATATAGGGTGGCAAGGTGGTTAGTACGTTCACTTCTCATCTCTGGGTATTCCGGTTCAAATCCCAATCTGGTTGGAGTTTCTATGTTCTCCCATGTTTTCCCAGTGATAGATTGGCACCCTGTCCTGGGTGTATCTGCCCAACACCCAAGCGTTCTCCCCGGATGGGCATAGGGGAACCCCCTCACGATCCTAAGCCCTTCCCAGAAAAGAGTGAAGATAATGAATGAATATTAATATAGCAATAAATTACAATTTTCTATGGAAACATAGAGTAATGATATTCTATGCACGCCATCTGTTTGTATGCTATGATCAGCCTTCTCTGTTCATATTAACATCACCAGAACAGCTGGGGCTGGGAGAGAATGTTGATGTGTAAATCCCGTCCTGTGAATTTGTTGGCCTTCTCCATAATATCTTCCACACGTCATCAGAAAATGGAAATAGCTGAGTCAGCAAGACTGTATAAATTCTGTTTACTTGCCGCAAGGCACACTACCTAGAGGAAGAAAATGAGGTAGTCTGGTGCACTTCATTGTAATGAAATTTGTAATGTACCAGACAGAACAACACTGATCCACTGAAATGTAACTTCTCCACACTATAATTGATTAGATTACATTTAATGTTATATTAAAGCAATAAAGCAAGAGAGGGCGTACACTATTGTGAATAAATCAAGGGAAAGAGGTGTTGTTAGTTGATGCCATTACACCTCTCTCATGCTTGTTTCACAATAATGCACAACCTTGAATGGTTTACAGCTTTTAGAAAACCTTTACAAACACAGTATCATAAAAAACAATGGGTAATTCATAAAAGCGTTTAATAAAAGCAAAATCTGGCCTTCCGCGACGTAATCTAGTCTGTTTTTGAAGGCGAACACTGACTCTTGAGTGTCTCTGATTTTCCTAACAACTACTACCATGTAGTGGCTAAATTTCAGAATGCAATTATGGAAAGTAATGTTTTTTATTCGCATTGATATGAATGTCACGGCTGGACTAACGACTCAGCCAATCAGGTTTAAGGAGCTACCTGTTTTGTAATAAATGTTATATAACTAGTAGTATTAGTTAATATTTTTTACACAGAATAAACATTCACCACAAGTAGTGGTGTAGTTTAATCCAGGTAAGAATCTAATGCAGGTAAGAGGATGAATGTATATTTTTAAATCTTCCTTGATGGTGATGCAAAATATTAGGCATTTTGTCCAAACTACTGTACTATGTCAGATTGGTTACTTTAAGCAACCTACCTAATGATAAATGGTTAAAAAACCTAGCACTTTATGATTATTACAACATTGTAACAACAATAAAATGTGCGTTAATAATTTATTAGCTGTGTGGGAGGGTAATTAACTTTAAATCTAAATATATTTCTTTGGGTCCACTGTGTCGTTTGTGTACAAAACAAGGTTTATAATCCCATATAAGGTATAGATTTTCTAACAAGCACAATTAAACTAATGAACACCTGAACCTTTACACATTTGCTTGAGGATCCTATTCCTATTCTGGTAATCATTTATCGCGCTCTGAAAAGGGTTTTCCAAAGATATGGAAACTGCATTGGAGTTTTAAATTCCTTTTAAAAAATGTTGTGAAGGACTTTGCGTTTGGATGATTGGGCAAAAATTGGCTCAAAATTGACATGGGGTGCACTGAGACTTATCAAACCATGTTTTTATGGAAATGTAAAAGACATTATCGACACTGGAAACATTGGGTCTATCACAAACCTGAGCAATGTTCACATATTTTTGGCCATGTTTAACCGACATTGGGACTAAATACAATGACACATACTGTTTAAACCTTTCCATGCAAGATAAAATGTGCACTGATATTTTTTTCTACCATAAATGGCCATTTTATTCACAAGCACTTTTTTTTTTTACTTTAAAGTAACCACTGTGCCTCTTCAATCACGTCCCAGACACACACAGATAATACAGGAATACAAGGTCCACTATAAATTGACTGAAATGTCAGGTCAGTGTGGTCAAACGCTCAATCTGCTGTTGAGCAGATTGAATGTGTGTTTGTATAACCTGATTAATCAAACTGATAACCAGCAATGTTCGGGGAATGTACCTGATGAAATGTGAAATAAAGTTGCCATTATAGCACTGCAGACTGAGAAGCCTGGTGTTTTACTGGAGAGTCCCTCCCTCAACACTTCTATAAATGTGGCAGTGTTAAATAGAGGATGGAAGCTTTTATTAAGCCCTTAGGTGTACAGGGTCATGCTATAAGACAGCAGATGCTTGGAGGCTTAGCTCTGATGCAGACTCAGCATGTTTAATATGATGAGGCAAATCGTCACACACAGCAACTTCTTATGTTTACTGAGTGCTGAGATTCATATTCAAAATTGACCCGATTTTCCGGCAAGGATAATACTAAATATGCATAATGATCTAGGAACCCGACATCAGAGGCTGAAACTTTAAAATGCTTGAATTGTTCTGTCCATCTAGTTAATCAGAATCAGAATGTTTTATTAATCCCTGGAGGAAAATTGCAGTTGCTACAGTTGACTGTTTACTGAGATATAATGCAATAAAAAAATCAAGAATAAAATAAATGTTTTACAATAAGTGCTTCTTTAAAAGCAAGAGAAAAAACGCAAAATATAAAGTACAAATTAGTGGTTAGCACATTTGCCTCTCAGTGCTGTGGTTTTCCAGATATGAATCCCAATCTTGCTGAAGTTTTCATGTTCTCCCCATGTCCATGTGGGAATCCCCCCATAGTCCAAATACATGGGATGGGGTTGGGTTTTCCAGGGCATTACTATTGTTTTTTTTTTATTTTTTATTGTCAAGCACTTTTATTAAATGCTTAAAACCAGGGTCCTCCTTTACAGTATAATATCATCCTTTCATTCATTCATTATCTCCCGCTTATCCTCTATTAGGGTCGCGGTGGGGTTCCCCATGCCCATCCAGGGGAGAACGTCTCGGGCGCTGGGCAGATAGACCCAGGACAGGGCGCCAATCCATCGCTGGGCACACACTCACTCACACAGACACACTCTAAACGGGCCAATTTTTTTGAGAATTCAATTAACTTGATCCATGTTTTTGGACTGTGGGAGAACCCGGAGGAAACCCACGCAGACACGGAGAGAACATGGAAACTCCACCCAGATGGGGATTCGAACCGGGAATCCCTCGCGCTGAGAGGCGAACGTGCTAACCACTAAGCCACCGTGCCGCCCTACAGTACAATATATATGATGTATATCCATATCCATACATATAAATATACATTCTGTATAGGCATATTACTGAGCCAAGAGAGAATCTGTTTGCAAAGTTCTCTTTTTCTGTTTGTACTGGAGTTACAATTGCCACATTTTGCTCTATATATGTTACAAAATTTCTGTAGGTTTAAAAGTGTTTAAAGGCAAATGATGTATTTACATGAGTGTTGGAAGGTTTTCTAAATCCTTAAACATATAAATAATAAAATAATGCCACTACATTGCGGGGTCTCTGGAACGTAAACACGTTGGTGTAAAGTAGCTAGATAAATCCTTTTTATGAGCTCTGGTTATTGATAAGGATGATATTAGGATGATATTGGAAAGATAATTGGGGCTCCACTACCCTCAGTGCAAGACATATACACCACCCGCCTCACTCGGAAAACAATAGCAATTTCGAGAGACACACACCACCCTGCACACAGTTTGTTCAGCATGCTCCCCTCTGGAAGAAGATACAGAAGTCTTCGTTCCAACACCACAAGACTCAAAAACAGCTTTATCCACCGGGCGTAAGGATGCTGAATTCCCTGCACTCTGTTTCATCCGGACTACTAAGGAAATAAATCCACAAATCCATTACACACATGCACACAAGACTATTTTTTGCACTATTATGCCTTTTGCACAAAAATAAAAATTAAGATTTTAACATTCTTCTGCTATTGTGACTGTGAATAACACTGTATAACACAAACTCAGGTCTATATTTTTACTACTACTGTACAAATCATATATTATTAGTATTATTACTTATATATAATATATATTTATACCTATTATTATTTATTACTATACTTTTATTATTATTACTATTATTATTAGCATTATTAATATTACTACTACTATTTATTATTGTTATTATTACTATAGTTATAGTAATTATTGTTATTACTATTATAATTACTATTATTATTATTATTATTATTATTATTATTATTATTATTATTATCATTACTGTTACCATTTATTTTGCATTACATTGCCTTTAATTGTCACTACATAATCATAGTATTTAAACTTTTTTACTGTTAAATTCCTGTAAAATCATTTCACTTTCTTATTCTATGTCTAAATGTCATAAATGTCTGTAACTGTGGGACAGTGAGGAACATAATTTTGATTACTTTGTATGTATAGAACATGTGAAGGAATTTACAATAAAGCCTACTTTGACTTTGAATACTTTGATTAGCACGTTAGCAATACGCATTAGCACGTTCTTAATGTTTCCAAAAACATAGCTCACAATGCCGACAAACCGCCTGTGTTGGATCTACTCCCTCTGTGATCCTACACACTAAATAAAGTGAACTCTTGTACTTGGAGTGGTGGGCACTTCGGCCATGGTACAGTACTTGGTGGGACTGGGAATTTTTTATATTCAACTGCATTGGTTTCACAAAAATATAGAGTATAGAAGAATTTAATAATTTTACAGTCACAGACTGTAGTCCATCTATTTTCCTAAATACTTTATTAATACTTTGCTAAACGGTCAAGACTATAGTGTTGCATGATCTACCGCTACTAGAATTAAATTTATGATTAATTGGCTGCTCTAAATTGCTCTTATAACTATATGTCTGTGTGAGTGAGGGTACCCGGTGATGGACCCTGTTTTTAGTGTATTTGCCCAGCGCCCAAAATATTTTCCCTTGTATAGGCACTTTAGTAGAGGATTAAGTGGTAATATAATGAGATGAGTTGTTGTTATTTGTCTTAATTATTGTTCATTAAATATTTTGAGTAAGTAAATAATAATACAAAAATAACCTGTCATTGTACCCAGTAATGAATTGGTGCCCTGTCCCCCACACAACCCTAATATATAGAAGATAATGAGAAAAAATTATTAACTGAAAAAAAAAGTTGTTACATAATAGATTTAAAATTTACATTTATGTGTATATGTTTTCTCTGGGCGCCACGGAGGCTTAGTGGTTAGCACGTTCGCCTCTCAGCCCTAGGGATTCCCGGTTCGAATCCCCATCTGGGTGGCGTTCTCCTGTTCTCCCCATGTATGTGTGGGTTTCCTCCCACAGTCCAAAAACATGGATCAAGTCAATTGAGTTCTCCAAATTGCCCCATGTAGAGTGTGTTTGTGTGAGTGTGTGCCCAGCGATAGGTTGGCACCCTGTCCCGGGTGTATCTGCCCGGCGCCCGAGACGTTCTCCCCTGGATGGGCATGGGGAACCCCACCGCGACCCTGATAGAGGATGAAGCGGAAGATAATGAATGAATGAAAATGAATGAATGAATGTTTTCTCTGGAATTTTATTTACTTAGAATCATTTGCAGCTGATAATAGTTGGACAGTGAAAAGGACCCACAGAGCCTAAAGGACCAAGAAAATAGATATGCCCAGAGCTCAGTAAGATTTTACATGACTCCTTTATATTACTCAAAGCACAAATAGCAATACATACGATTTACTGAATAACTGGTAAAAATAAACTTTAGTTTAAAACAACTACTAACATTTTTCTTACCTTCATTTAAATTACGAATTTAAAAACAAATACTAGAATGCAAATGAAGACTCTTCATTTTTTACTTTCTACATTTTAAACACATATGCTTTTGTATTATTATTAAGACAACGCTGATGAAAACATAGCGGTGTTTAGAACCAGATTTTGTACGTAATGAATCACTCATTGACTGATATATTTGGTGGAAAAATCACAAGCCTATAATTGTTTGGACACCAAATAAGAATGGTTGACTTACTACACCTCTTGCAATGTTTGTCGAATACACCCACAAAACCAGCTTTACAAACCTCTAAAGCTTGAACTCCTAAAAAGCAAGGCCAAATAACAGTGGCAATAAAACTCCAAGATATGTTTAAGAAGAAGCCAAGACTCAATTCGAGGCCCATCCTCTAAAAGTGTCCCAGCAAAATTCAATTATTTATTTATACATTATCTTCCGCTTAATACTCTACTAGGGTCGAGGATGGGTTCATCTAGGGGAGAGCGTTTGGGTGCTGGGCAGTCACAGTCAAGACAGGGTGCCAATCTATCGCTGTACACATTTACTCACACAGACACACACTCTATATGGGGCAGTTTAGAGCATTCAATTTACCTTGAATACATTTTTTTGACTGCGGGAGAAAATTGGAGATCCCAGAGGAAACCCACGAGGACAAAGGGAGAACATGGAGACGCCACCAAGATTGGGATACTAACATGAATTCCCAGCGCTGAGAGGCAAACGTGCTAACCACTAAGCCACAGCGCCGCCCACCAGCAAAGTTAACATGCAGTAAATAATAATAGTATACAATAAACAGCAATAGAAATAAATCTGCCCATTAAATTTTATTGGACTTTTAGGCTTACAATAAGGACCTTTGCTTGTCCTAACTAGGAATCGAACCTATGGCGTTCTTGCTGCAAAGCAGAAGTACTTACTACTTTGATACTGTGCCACCTCAAAGGTGTTATTTGGGTGGTGGATGATTCAGACCACTGCAGTGACACTGACATTGTGCTGGTGTGTTATGTGCTTCACTGGTGGGAGTGGATTACATGTAGCATATGTAGCTTTTTTAAAACCTCTCTGTGTCATGGCAGAGTCAATCAAAATAACACTGCACAAAATCTATGTTAAAAATAAACATAAATCAAGAAAAAAATGTACATGAATCAAGTCAAATTATCTGTCAATTTCCTAAAGATTTCCTAAAATAATAATTCCTTTCTAAAAACTAGAATATTTATCTTAGAAATTTATTTAAGTACAATTTTTTTAAAGATGTTCTAACTTGATAACATTTAATTTTTTGTAGTGAACTCATCCTTATAAAGACAAAGTTTAATGGAACATTTTTTCCCTTTTATTCTCCATTATGGTTGGATTCTAAACCCGCAAATCTGCTGACCTTGGATGTGTGTACCAAAAAAAGTCAGATAATGTTACTGTAAGCTTTCAAAATGACATAATACCTCAAATATAACATGTAATAAATAAAAATAATAACATATGTAGAACTGTGTAAAACTGTCAGTAATATTATTTACAAAGTGTAAATTAAGGTATCAGTTCAGAGTATGAATCATATTACAAATAAATCAATTTTGGGTCAAGTAGACTTCTGCTAAACCTGGATCCGTTTCAAAATCAGTCTGAGTAAACATCAGATAAGAGTGGAGGACGAAATAACCTCAGCCTGGAAAGAGCCATTACTCACACGTGTGAACGCATTGTATTTAGTCAGTCTTAGGAACGGCAGCGGCTTTGACAGCTGGTACGCCACAAGCCTGTGGGAAGAACAGAGGCATGGAACAGCTGCTGGAAGCATCTGGATTCTTCTTTAGCAAGATGGAGAATGACAGAAAAGTGAAAGTGTAGTAAGAGAACATATGAAATGACACCATCTGGCTGAGAGAAACACTTTTGCATGTTCAGTAAATGTAGGATGGATACTGTTACATTTACCTTTAGAATAATCATAGGGCCCAAGATTTACTTTATTGGAAAAATCACATGAATTTGAACATGAGGACTGCAAAAAGAGGAAAACAATCATCTCCTTTTTTAAAAGAAACAGTGAGCAAGTGATTAACCTGAGCTATTAATTTACAGTGTGTATCTGATATGGCACGTTGAGCCGCTTGGCTCTCATCTCCACAATCGGTGCCAAGTGGTAATCGGAAAAACAAACCAGCTCTAACTGCCTGTCTGGAGGTGGTGAAGGTGGGGGAGGTATAGCTACACAGACACCTTACTGTTTTAATGAGTTGATTCACTAGAACATGTCATCTTAGTATAATTACTTAGTGCATTTTATAACAATCATTTTATTGGTTCTTTAAACTATTTATATAACATTATTACACTATCCAAGGCTCAGTATGCAACAGTATGCAACCTGACTTTGGACCAATTTAAGCATAGGCACTAATAAGCTGCTTTAAGCACACGTTTTCGTTTTAATAAGCATAGCTCTTTTGATAATTTCTGATTACCATGGACATGCATTTTGTGGTTCTTTCTAACAGACTACAGTCCATTAGGTTTTTTTTTATGTTTTTACTTCCTTATACACAAATCGTCAGGTTCCTCACATTGCTGGTATGATTAGGCTAGTATGTGGTTTTCAACACTACAGTAACATCCCTGTTTCTGTGGTGGTGAATCAGCATGTATTGCACCATACAATTGGATCAGATAGCAGTGCTGCTGAAGTGTTTAAACCTTTATTGCTAAACTGAAAATAATCTGTCACTCAAATCTGTCCAGGCCCAAAAGTTTAACAGATAACACCAAGAGTAACACATAGTGAAGTAGCACAGTGGCACTGGAGAGGAAGAGGTGGGGTGACATCATTGATTAGCGTACCTGATGCAGCTCCCCATCTGATTACATGTGCAGCGTTATAAGCTGTGACATCACATGCCGAGAGGAGAGAAATTCCATTCGCTCATTTTCCCAGCCAGCACATTTGCAATTTAATAAATATTTAAATGAAATTTGTAATAAAGCCCGTTCCTGTCGGGAGAAATCCTGTCTCCGGTTCTCTCGTTAAATTTTGGTTCTGAAAACTAGAACTGGGTGAGCATGTGGCAGAGCATTTCATCTGCGAGGTGTGCAGGCATGTTCTGCAGCGGAATGCGTTCCCCGACCTAGGCTTTCACCGAGAGCAAAGGGTAGTGGGTGGGGCAAGCGGAGGTTCCAGAGGCCATGGTCGGAGTGGATGACGCCGGGGTGCGTCGCTCATCACGGAAATACGGGAAGGAGCATTATGTGCTCAAAGAATGAGGTCAGCTGACTACCTGAATGTACTGAATGACCAAGTTATTCCATCAACAGACTTCTTTCCTTTCCTGATGGGCATGTTCCAAGATGACAATGCCAGGATTGATTGGGTTCAAATTGTGAGAGAGTGGTTCAGGAAGTCAGGGACATCATTCTCACACATGGATTGGCCACGACGGAGTCCAGACCTTAACCACATTGAGAATTTTTGGGATGTGCTGAAGGCTTTTCGCAGCAGTCAGGCTCTACAATCATCAATGCAAGATCTTGGTGATAAATGGACGGAAATAAATCCTGTGACAATGCAGAAGCTTAACGAAAGAATGCCACAGCGAATGCATGCCGTAATCAAAGCTAAAGGCGGTCCAACGAAATATTACAGTGTGTGCCTTTCTTTTGGCTAGGAAATGTATATGGCAATGAAGGGGGGGGGGTGGCAAGAAATGAAGGACATCTTTATATTAACTCTTTTATTAAACAGCCACACCTAATATCTAATGTCATACACAAACTGATTTATACAATTTACATCATTCCGTGTCTTAAACAGAAAAACAAAAATATAAAGCTCAATTAAAGACTTAATTAATTACAACTAGAGAATTAACTAAGCAAATCTGGGTTTCCTGATGGAACCCTCAAATTTAGTGTCCTAAAGATCTGATGGTGAGAAAGAGAACCGAATGGTAGTCATATAGCCAAAAGCCATGACAGAGAAGTTTCTTGTGATAATGCTGAAGGCAGAACACTTGCAGGCACAGACAGAAGAGCATGTGGAATGCTGGGAGTTCCCTGTGAACCTGAGCACTGGCTAGGGAAGTTCTGGGGATCGGTGTGGTCCATACGCTGGAGGTTTTAACGTCTATTTACGGGGCTGCTGGATGTGCTGGTTGATGTGGTGGGATTGGGGCAGCTTTTGTACGGAGGGCACAGGCTTTGTATGGGCCACCTGAGCAGCAGCCGGGGTAAAGTCCTTGTCACCCTGAGGAACATAAGCACTGGTTAGAACTGAGGAACAGAAGTAAACAAGACATCTAAAATAAAATGAAAATTTTACATATTGCCACAAAATGGAACTTGCCAAAAGAAATAGTTACCATTTTAAATACTGATTTGGTTTTAACACATTGTCCATTTTATCAGTTCTACTTTCTATATAGATTTACCCTATTCTGTAAAAGACACGACCACCACAAAGAACGCATCACTTAGGTGGTGGTTGATTTTAAGCAGTGCTGTCACTCTAAACTGGAGCTTTTGTGTTGTAGTGGTGCAAGTAGATCAGACACAGCAGTGCTGATATAGCTTTTAAACAATGGCCACTTAATGCAAGTTTTACAAGACACATCTACCTTAGTGTTGATGTAAAAACACTAAGGTACATGTAAAATAATAGGAAGCAGCTTATTTATACTAAGATTGTACTTTTTTATTACTATTTGTATTATTTTATTATTGTATTTTACCATTGTATTTTTATTTTATACTTTATTACTGTAATTTTGCTGCTACTGGTTGCTAAATTTCCTCTGAGATAAATATTGATTCATTCATTCTATTTCTTTTCTTTTCTTCCTTTCTTCTTTGATCTCATTTCCTTCTTTCTTTCTTCATTCTTTCCCCCCTTCATTCCTTCTTCCTTTCTTTCCACCTTCTTTCGTTCTTTTCTTTATTTCCTTTCTTTCCATTTTACCCGTTCTTTTCTTCCCCTTTTCTTTTTTCCTTCTTTTATATCTTTCATTCGTTTCTTTCCTTATTTCTTTCCTTTCCCTTTTATCCCTTCTTTTGCTTTCATTCCTTTCTTTTCTTTCCTTCAATGTTTTCTATGTTCTTTCCGTTCCTTACTTTCATTTTCCTTTTATCCTCTCTTCCTTTTTTTCATTTCGTTTCTGTCTGTCCATCATTCTTTTATCTCATCTTGCACATTTTGTTAGTTGGCTTATTTATCAGTGCTCACAGAACACTCTCTTCATCAACCCATCTCTTCCTCTAGCACTCACACACTCTCTTTTCACATTTATTTATTATTTCAAAACATTTTTTTCTTAATATTTTATATATTTTTATATTGTATTAATATTGTAATATTTTGACAAAGACTCCATCCAACTGGTTTTAAGTTAAACTTTGTTTCTGTAGTAGTTCTGTATATGTAGCTGCATCATCTTGGATAGGTACAGAGTTATTGTAGCTGAAAATAGTATTAATTGGCAGAGCTGAAAAAATAATTTCATTGTTTTATTGCTGTATTGGATAGAATATCATAATTTGATGCCACATTATATAAGTTCTTTCCCTTCACTTCCTCCCACACCCATTAAAAGAGAGCTCAACCAATGGAAATATTGGCTTTTCAACTGATTAGAAAATAAACAAAGTAAAGAAATGTTGCTTAAAGATGCCTCTCACCGATAAATCCATTTTGAGTACGAAAAACTTCACACAGTACCAGTTAAAATTTTGGACAGGTATAATTTGGGTGATGTATTGTTTATTGTCTGTTCTGCAGTGACACTGATGCGGAGAAGGGGTTTAAGTTCAGCAGTGCTACTACTGTAGTTTCATTTAAACCCCTCAGTGACACTGAAATGAGAAAAATGTACTGACCAAATGATACCTGCTCAGTGGTGGTACTATTGAGATCCTGACCACTAGAGAACAGAGTAAAAAGGACAAACACATGTACTGTAGTGCACAAACAGATGGATTACAGTCTTGAATTGTAGACCTACAAAATCCATCTTTATAGTAAGAGTAACTGCTAAAACGGACAAGTGGAGCAAAAAGGATGGGTGCCCAAATTTTTGACTGGTACGGATTTCTGATACGCTTCATTGGATAACTAGAACGATGCTTTATGCCTTTGTGAGGGGCCTAAGTTTTCAGTTTTGCACAGCAAATGCAACTTCACTTCAAGGCATTCATTATACATGTGAAAATGAAAAAGCAGATAAGATGAATTTACAAAGCTTTTTTTTATATAAATAGGTGGACAACCTGTGTACAATCCCCTGCCCAACCTGACAACCTGCACAGACATTGATGAGTTGTTTGCAGTTTTGGGTTGTGAGCATGAGCTGACGCAGTGATGTCTTTTTATTGATTATCATTGTTAAGCCTGAAGGTTGTCTTGTTGACAATGACACTGTTCATTTTTCAATAACTGTTATGCTGCACACATAATGGAAACATAGGAAAACCCACTGAACTGTTGATGAAACACATCAAGTACAGCAATTACAACTAACATCTGTGAAGTTTTAATAACAACATTGTACCTGGATTGCTGCTAGGATATACTGTAACACAATGTGACCGTTATGAGAAAGTGTTTTATTACAATAAAAAGAACTGGCCAATTTCTCTTGACATTTTCTTTTACTTCTAATATACTTAGGAGCAGGAAAATGTGTCAGACAAAGCAGTTGTCGGACCAACAAAAATATTTTTTTCTACCTTTTCAATGCACTTCATATATAAATTCTTAATTTGTTAATTCTTCTGACTTAGCTGACTTAGTTTGTGGAATACAAAAACACTACCAGCAAAATACCTTCATCTCAAATATACTAATGACATGTACAATTAAAATTCATTAGAAAATATAATTTTATAAAACGGGTAGTTCCGGTCCAAATCTGATTGTCTAAGCTGGTTATCCAGTCGTGACATAATTGACAATAATGCACACCTCTGACCACTTTACATTCGTAAAAATGTGTAATAGACAATACATTATATTCCCTATGTTTTTATGAACAGCGTTCTGCGATTTGGCCGCTAAATGACAGTAATGATTGTCAGAGAAATCGGAAACCTGTTGTTCAGTGATCAGTGTTCAACTTAAAAAAGGACTACATTACACCATGGAAGACCAGTTTATTAATGTTTTGCTTTCGATAAATGCATTTACAATTTTTGGTACTGTTAAGTCCCAAACGGCATCACACTGACACTTCTTCACGCTTATTAAGAAGTATGTGTCATTGTTAACTGCATTATTTCCTGCTTGAACACTTTTTGTCCCACTGTTTCGGCATGAAACAGTGTTACCAAGGCAACAGGAAACTGTTAATACTGACTGACTTAAGCTGAACACTAATGTACCGTATGTGGTATAGAAACATACTAGCAGCAAAATACTTTCATCTCAAATGAACTAATGGCATGTAAAATTTAAATGCATTCGAATATATTATGAAATGGGTAGTTTCGGCCCTTAAATCTGATTGGCGCGTCCATTTGTCCAGCTTTGACATTATTGACAATAATGCCCACCTCTGACCAATTATTATTATTCTCCCTATGCTTTTTTAACTGCGTTCTGTAATTTGGCCACTAGATGACAGTATTCGATTGTTTGAGAAACCAGAAACCTGTTGCTCAGTGATGAGTGTTCAATTCAAAAACCGGACTAGATTACATCGTAGAAGACCAGGTTAACACATTTATGAATCAAACCTTGTTTTTTGTTTTAGTGTGTTTGTAACCATTTTATAAAATCAAGAAGGATTTTATAAAATCAAGATTTTATAAAATGTAACCATTTTATAAAATCAATATTCCACACCCTCTCGTATTGTTCAGCTGCAATGGATCTTGAATTATTCCCTTGTTGCATGATAAGTTTACAATAGCACACATACCTGTACAAAAAGAAACTAATGAAGTTTTTTAATGTTTAAAATTTTTAATATTAAAATTAGATTCATTTACAACTGTCCAGGTGGCGCACCAACATCCAAACCTTCCCCTATTTCTGGCAACCAGGAAGGCTTTTGCTTATTCCAGGGTTGCATTTTTAAATATTACATGTATCTGGAATAATTATTCCATAATTCTATATCCATGCAATCTTATTCTAAATATAGGATGATGAAGTCAATCTCATCTTATTGTCATGTCATGTGCTATTCTAAGCTATTATTTCAGACACATGATTTATATTCAGTCACTAACCAGAGAGAGATTTCTGGAAAGCTCTAGTTATAGTACTTTTATATACTGTATTATGCACAACACCTATAAACACCTTTTAACAAACAAGACAGATATAATATTACAAAACAGTTATGTAAAATGTGTATTTTTAATTTAGGGCAAGGACTCATACCTCAAACATTCAGATACTACGCCAAACAAATTTCTATTACAGGTGTGCTAATACTTTTCTGGCCTGAGATCAACTTTTTCCAGTGGACAGGTCATCGTGATCTACCAGGATTAATCTTTTGCTTTAACTTTAACATTGAAACCTGTTCAAACGCATCTTGCTAATATTGTGGAATCGGCATAGAAAAGACATCTCGGGTTGCCATTACCTTTCCTGCCAATTGCTTTTTTATTAAACACGCTTCAGCAAATCGCATGGAGAGAACTTGGTTTTAGTACAGCCTTTTGCTCAAAGACAGGACACATATCCCCTAAATGGCAACCCGCCCATCCCCATCCAAACGAGCAAACACACACAGCATACAGCAATCCCTGCGACCGGCATTCCCCCAATGAGAACATGAACAATAATAAAAGCATTAAACATAGAAAACGTATTACCCGGCTACAAGGCATGCTGGGAAGTGACAATAATAATAGGTTATAGTTGTTAACAGTATGCCAGTTAATTACATTGTCCACCATTATAAGAAGTTTGAATGTAATGCATATTTAAACGAGACGTGACTGAGGAACAGGGGTCTGGCTACGCACTGGTTTTGGTAATAGAGAAAGAGACAGGGGTGAGCAGTGGTCACTCGCATGGGGATAGAGATTCAGAATGACTCACAGTGTGTGTGAATGTGTGTGTGTGAGTGTGTGTTTGTGTATAGGTATGAGTGCTTCCAATACTATGCATAAAAGTGCTGGTCAGTGCAGTTAACCTCCTTTTTTCAAACCTGTGGAGTGATCCTTGGCGATCTACCAACATGCACTGATCGAGGTATTGGGCATGCCTGGTCTAGTATAAATATTAAAAAGAGGAAGTGTGATCATAAAATCAGTTAATCAATATAAGCAGGTAGTCTCTGATCACATACATTTACTTTACTTAGAGTGATTAAGATCTCTTCAAAGCCAAGTGCTGTGACATGAAAGGGTTCAGAGTGTTCTCTGTACCAACCTAATTAATGTCAGAGTTTAGCTGGATAAAACCTAGTGAGGAGGCTCTCTGATAAATAAAACATTACATACATCGAAAAGGTTCACAAATATTTCAAGCACGTCATAGAGAAGCCTAGAGCTGGTCTAAGGTAACACTGCAACATATAAATGCAGGTTATAAGCTGAGAGGGCAGTTGAAAGGCATAATGCTGTGAAATATCTTTAATAAATAATAAAGAACTAAGTCAGCACCTTTTCAGGTAAATAATAGATTAGACAGAAAGAAATTTTTACAAAAGTGTAAAGCATTTACATTCATTTGCCATAACGTTCCAGTGAAGCTGTATCATTGCACACGCACTGTATTCATGATTCCTTATTTTTAAATATGTAAATTTACCTTAATATACTTTAATGGGGGGGCGGCACGGTGGCTTAGTGGTTAGCACGTTTGCCTCTCAGCTCTAGGGATTCCCGGTTCGAATCCCCCCGTGGAGTTTCCATGTTCTCCCCCTGTCAGCGTGGGTTTCCTCCCACAGTCCAAAAACATGGATCAAGTCAATTGAGTTCTCCATATTCCCCTAAATATAGTGTGTATGTGTGACTGAGTGAGTGAGTGTGTGTGAGTGAAACAGTCTGCCCTGGATGAGCTTGGGGAACCCCCCCGTGACCCTAATATAGGATAAAGCGGAAGATAATGGATAGATGGATAATTAAGTGGCATTTTAAAAATGCTGTACTTTGTGATGTTTAAGTCAAACTCCTTAAATAGTCATTAAACCATGTCTATTAAATTGCAAAATCATTACGTATTTGAAAAAAATTAATTATGTATTATAATTTTCATGAAAACTAACTAATGGAAAAAAAGTTCATACAAAGAGTCTTCAGATTGAAGTGTTGGATCATGGGGTTGTGAAACCGCTAAGATCAGTCTATCAGGCGCCGGGGGTGTGGACGCAGGGCACCAAAGACATTTTTCGAATGATCCTCTCTATTTGATAAACATTGTTTTTCTTCAAACATATTTGAAGTGAGAAACATAATTGATATTTACATTGTTGCATTGAGTTTTATGTCCAATAGTCAGTACTTATTGTATGTTTTGTGTTTTTTCAGCCTGTGTGGTTAATGAGCCATTCTTTAGCATTTAAGGTGTGGTTACAGAACACTCAAATTCAAATTAAACAATAGAGAGTGGGCTTGAGCCAAATTCTAGAACATAGAATATATATAATAAAGTGTGTGTGTGTGTGTGTGTCTTAACTAAACAGTGCCCAACAGATGACTCTGCTTCCAAAAAAAACTTACATAAGACTAACACTTTTTTTCAAATACTGCAATTTCCTTTCTACAGGAAAGGGAACAACTACACATTAATGGCCATGGTTTTGAAAAAGGATGATTTTTAAAAAATTTGTTTGTGTGTGAAAGTCAGATGTATATATTGTTTATTTTTTTACATAGAAAGCTAAGCAGGACTATAACCAGGTGCCGATTAGTCTTTATAAATAATACATTAAAATGTATTTTGTAAGCTAATTCATTTAAATAATTAGGCAATTAAGCAGGTCAACAAATCAAAGACAAGCCTATGAATGGCCCATCAAAAAGAATAAAATGTCAATAATTTGGGCATTACAAATAAAAAAGTGAGCAGAATATTAAATGTTAGATAAAATCCTAATATTAACATTAGCGCCAAAACTGTATACAAAATTCACATGGAGGACATATAACAAACTTACTATATACAGAATAAGAATTACTCATTTAGTGCCTGTTGTAAGAATATTTCTAAATTCTACAATGTACTGCCATTAAAAAAACAATAATTTTAAATTTTAAATAGTGTATAATGTAATGGGCTACCTTAGTCACCACACCAGAAACCACAACTGGCAGCTTGGGTGGACTGCAAAGAGACAAAGAACAGAATTTAGTATAATGCGTATATAAATACATAAATAAAACGAAAAACTATTATGAAACCAGTGAGAAGAAAAACAAAAATGTAATTTCAGACATTTTAATAAAACATTTTTTTTACATTAAAAAGGGAATTACATAAATGCTATTAAAACAGAATTAAAGTATAGATAAAGGTTAAATTGAAAATATAGTTAAATAGAATATAAACACAATTATGTCAATTTGCCAATCATGCTGCAGCGGTGCAACTTTAACTTTTTGTTTAAATGTAAGACAGATAAAAATGAACTTCTTATTAGATATTTTAACTACACATAACTATAATAGAATGTAATAACAAAAACTATAAATAGCTTGATTTTGCTGTAAAGTGTTTGTATTGGATTATGGGTCACTTTATATCAATGAATATTAGTGAGAAATCAGTGCTTTTGGCAACATCCATTAAACACTTACTATTCAGTTATAAAATCAAAACTGAAAGCTTAGCAAGGAATAAACTAGGGCTGCAACAACGAATCGATAAAATCGATAAAAATCGATTATCCAAAGTATCGATAAAGATTTTCCATTATCGATTCGTTGGATCGCGCGACTTCCGCGTTACTCGCAATGTTGTAACCTATTACGTCACCTGCAGTGCTTCAATAACGCTGGGATAATAATTGCGGGTTGAACAGAAGGAGGCGGAGTCTGCAAAATAAGTTGATAAATGTACAAATGAAACACAGCCAACGCTGAAAACAAGCTTCCACTTAAATCAAAACTGCGGGAGTTTCACGCTGCACACAAATAAAGAACATGGAACATGCAGCTCCGCGAACATGAATTGATCTGCACGGAACAACACTGTGATGATACACCACCTGAAACTAAACACTGATGAGAATGAAGCTGAACAGATAAATCACTACAACATCCCGAGCTTCTTTAATTCTGAAGTAAATCAATGTCACACTATCAGACCGGCAGAGCAGCTTTATGATGTATTTGGTTGTTAACTGGATAATAACAGCAATAGAGAACGTGTCTTAACGTTCGTTATACGAATACGTCCGTATTTCCCGGGACATGTCCGTATGTCACGTCCTGTCCCGGTTTATTTTTTAAAGTGAGGAAATGTCCTGGTTGTTAGCGGATAAATAGCAGCACACCGCAGGGGAGCGGGGGATTGACGCGCACACGCGCATGGCGTAAAAGTACGCGGCTTTAAATGTCCCGGCACTGGGAGACTGCACGCGCCCCCCAGCCCCCCGCTTTCAGACAGCGTCGAGACAAACGGGAAGCCTTGTACACAGTGTGCAAAGCAGCCACACACGTCCCGGTGTCCAATTAAAATTTTACACAAGAGGTATTTTTTTTGTTAACTGGCTCATTTGTTAATTTTTTTTTTTCAATCGCTGATTGTTAATTAGTTCATTTCTTAATTTTTTTTCCCAATAGCTGATTGTTAATTAGTTCAATTGTTAATTAACTATTTTCCAATAGGCTACAGAACAGACAATATTTGGTTAATTACTGAGGGCAACTGAGTATCATGTGTTATTTGGAATTGACTTTGGTTGTTAAGTGAGGGATGTTTAGATGATGCATTATTTCTTTAATTGTGCGTTTCATTAATTACAGGAAATGTTAACTTAACATTTTGAATAAAATTACTATATATAATACTATACTATAGAATAATTTTACTAAAACACATCCATCTTTGGATAAAAGCGTCTGCTAAATGATTAAATGTAAATGTAAAGACATGGAATTTTTTAATTTTTTATTTATCCAATTCATCGATTAAGCGAAAAAAATAATCGACCGATTAATCGATAATCAAAATAATCGTTAGTTGCAGCCCTAGAATAAACCTAATATTATGAACAGTTTGTTTCACATCACAAAATCTTATAATACTGGGATATGGTCACATGTTTACTGTATAGCCTGTAGCTATACTAAATAATTCACATGAGCAAGTGTTAATAAATTGCACTAAATTGAAAAACAGCTAATAAAATTCAAGTCTTGAAATACATACAAGAAATTGTGTATGCGAGAAAAATGATGGTTATTGGATGACATCTGTTAAAATTAACCATAAACATGGGATTCTCTAATATACGGTAAATTGGTAAAGACTTAGAAAGCTTTGCAGAGGGCCATGTCTGGACCAAAATGAAAAGGAAAGATGAATGTGATGCTAAACCAAGTGTTTAAGGTTCTGACCAAAGAACAAACTGGCCTATAAAAATTCCTGAGGGACATGGACCAACTTGGTTCTGTTTGAGCTCTGTGTAGCAACTATGGCTTCAGGCCTCAGCAGCCGTCAGCTTATGAAATTACTCTCATTTGTTTTCTAAAACACCTTACCTTCAGAGTTACAGACATATCAAAGGGTCAGATGTAGGAACTGACCTTGAAATGAAATATGATGCGTCACAGTCCAAAAGAAAATGATTATTTCTGTCAGCAGATCAGAAACACATGACCAATCTTATTTTTCATGTAGTTTGTAGAAATACCATTTTATTAAGTGGCCACTTTACAAAAGAAAAGAACCGAGGCCTGCGAGTGTGTATAATCATGACATAGGTTTGTGTTAGGTTTGTGATGCATGAGTGGTAAACAAAAGAAAACTTAATACTGTGGAATAAAAAGCAGGGAAAGTGTCAAGTTAAAGAACCAGTCAAGACTTGCTTATTGTTTAAATGTTTCTTCACTTTCAGACAGAAGCACTAAGGCTGACCGAAGTATCGTATTTCAGAAAGCATTTAATATTCATCTTATATCTTAGTCACATGAAGAGGGAATGTTTTCCGGTGCTGGACAGATACACCCAGGACAACGCCTAATCACTAAGCATGCACTCACACAAACATACTCTAATATAGGGACAATTTAGAGCAGCAAATTCACCTTGAATCCTCTATGCCACCCAATATCTTATTGGGATAAAATGCCTTAATATTGGCAAAAATCAACATAAAATCATCTTTATTTAAATGCATTATTTAATTTAATTAAAAGGGTAGTTCGGGCGGCATGGTGGCTTAGTGGTTAGCACGTTCGCCTCTCGGCGCTAGGGATTCCCGGTTCGAATCCCAATCTGGGTGGAGTTTCCATGTTCTCCCCGTGTCTGCGTGGGTATCCTCCGGGTTCTCTGGTTTCGTCCCACAGTCCAAAAACATGGATCAAGTCAATGGAATTCTCCAAATTGCCCAGTATAGAGTGTGTTTGTGTGCATGTCCGTGTAAGAAAGTGTGGGCCCAGCGATAGATTGGCACCCTTTCCTGGGTGTATCTGCCCAGCGCCCGAGACGTTCTCCCCTGGATGGGCATGGGGAAACCCCCTGCGACCCTGGAAGTGGATAAAGATAATGAAAGGCTGGGTAAATGTGTCGTTCTGGTTGGTAAATTATATTAACTGAGCTGATTGTCCAGCTGTGCCATTATTAACAATAATGCTTTACATATGCATCAATGCGTGATATAAAATACATTATTTTCCCTATATTTTAACAAACTGTGTTCTGTAATTTGGCCATTTGATTGTTAAAGTAACCGTACACCTGTTTCTCAGCAATCAGTGTTCACTTTAAAAAACGGCCTAATTACGTCGTGAAAGACCAGTTTATTAATGAATTTTTTTTTATTATAGTACGTTTGTGACAGTTTTATAAATGCAGTTAGGCACTTGAGGTTGGGAATTATTGTAAATAAATCACGGGAAAGAGAAGTTATAACACTCCACTACATGGTCAGCTGACTACCTGAATATACTGAATGACCAGATTATTCCATCAATGGGCTCCCCTGATGGCATTGGCATATTCCAAGATGACAATGCCAGGATTCATCGGGTTCAAATTGTGAGAGTGATTCAGGGAGCATGAGACATTCTCATACATGGATTGGCCACCACAGAGTCCAGACCTTAAACCTAATGAGAATCTTTGGGATGTGCTGGAGAAGGCTTTGCTCACATTCAGACTCCATCATCAATGCAAGATCTTGGTGAAAAACAAATGCAATACTGGCCGAAAATAAATCAAATGACATTGCAGAAGTTAATTGAAACAATGACACAGCAAATGCATTCTGTAATAAAAGCTAAACTCGGTTCAATGAAAAATTAGATTGTGACCTTCTTTAGGCCAGGCAGTGCATTATATTAAGTTGTCTGCAAAAATGCTTTTCAGTCCAATTCTTTATGGATTCCATTACTGATCAGAGACTGAGAGGGTTAGATGAAAAAAAACCTCCTAGTTATGTCAAATATTTTATAGAAGTGACAACACAGACATTCAGTTATTTTAACTGTAGAGCTACTTTAACAAGCTACTTTGAGGAAGACATGTGTAACAGAGTTAACATTTATTGGGAAGTGCCAAAAACAAACCTCCCAAGTATACTTATTATTATTATTCGCATCAGCAAGTCACTCTACTATGTCAGTGTTACTGCAGTGCTGAATGTAAAAATAATTATATACAGTGAGTAGTGAACTAAGCCAACATAGACAATAACAAGCAGAGAGAAACATAAAAGCATGACCAGCTTACCTAGGTATCTTCTAGGTATCTCTACCACACCAGTCTACTAAAGACTTGTCAAAAAACTATCAAACTGGCATATTAATATAAAGCGCCACAATGTACAAACAGCTTGTTGTAGATATTCATAACGCATTGCATGGATCATCAGATGTTATTATATCTACAAAAATAACTAATATCCATTATGGGTGCATAAACAATATTTGTAGAACGAGTGAAAAGAACAAGATTGGTTAGGTGTGGCACATTTTCAGACATACTTTATTCAGGGAGAGGTGACTTTGCATGAGGCCTTCAAAATAAATACTAAAATAATAAGAAGTGCTTTAGTAATAAAGCTGATAGATAGTTTGAAAAGGTACTGAAACTATTCTTTTACACACACACCACTTTGTAAGACACCTGTACCATCACAATTAATATTTCCCTGTTTGGGAATTAAATACATAATCCAGGAGTGAAGCATAAAATCAAGCCAAAAAGTGTTCTGTGGCATATGTTGAGTGTGACTCCACATTAAAAGAGCAAGACTTGCCTGTCAAGAGTACATAGAGAATAAAACTCGCTTCACATTCGTAACAGTGTGTGATACACAATAAATAATTTACCCAATTTTTTACAACTATGTTCTGTAATTTGACCACTGGATAGCAGTATTTGATTGTTAGAGAAAGTGAAATACTGTTACTCAGCAATTAGTGGTCACTTTAAAAACCGGACTGGAACACGTTGCGGAAGTCCTGTTTATTAACGATATTGCGTTCAATAAACGCATTTATTAATCAAGCCTTGTTATTTTATTATAATATGTTTGTAACCATTTTATAAAAGTAATAAGGCACTCGAGGCACCTCTTTCCCATGATTTATTCACAATAATGCATGCCCTTTTGTGCCTTTTTACTTTATTCTTCACGTGCTAATGGATAAAAGTTTCTTCGGGATCAATAAGTTTCTACCCATCTAAGATTGATAAAAGGGGATCCTGTAAAAAAAAAAACAGCTTTGTATGAACCAGGTCAGATAAGGATGTCAAAGAATTGTTTGAATAAACAGGCACTGAAGAATCTAAACATGAAAACATCTTTAAAGCTCAGTTAGACTAGATGGACTGCTGATGACCTAATGAGTGACATTGCTGACTAAGGGAAACTGAAATGCACGATTTCAGATGGTAAAAGTCATTGAAATAATGTCACTGAGGATGGGGCATCACAGGCTGCTTAAAGAAGGTTAACATTTTAATGTTTATTTCTGGCAAATCCGAGTTATGTCCATGACCTGCTGTAATTCTTAAGCCCAAATGTCCAATAAGTTAAAGTCCAATATGCTACTAGATAGATGACTAATAAAATGTCTAGTTTATATAAAACTACTAGGATCTCATCATGAGGAACAGATCTACAACACAAGTGGCAAAGAAAAGAGATGCAGGGTGGAAAAAAAATGGAGAGAGGATGGAAGGCAAGGAAGAAAGTAAGTAAATACTCTTAAATATATAAGACCGTATCTAACAAAAGAGACAGCAAATATTTTTATGCATGCAGTGATTTTATCTTAAATAACATACCGCTTTGCGGCGGCATGGTGGCTTAGTGGTTAGCACGTTCGCCTCTCAGCACTAGGGATTCCCGGTTTGAATCCCCATCTGGGTGGAGTTTCCATGTTCTCATCGTGTCCGTGTGGGTTTCCTCCGGGTTCTCCGGTTTCCTCCCACAGTCCAAAAACATGGATCAAGTCAATTTAGTTCTCCAAATTGCCCCATGTATAGTGTGTGTGTGTGTGTGTGTGTGTGTGTGTGTGTGTGTGAGTGAGTGTGTGCCCAGCGATAGCTTGGCGCCCTGTCCTGGGTGCGTCTGCCCAGCGCCCAAAACATTTTCCCCTGGATGGGCATGGGGAACCCCACCGCAACCCTAATAGAGGATAAAGCCGAAGATAACGAATGAATGAACATACTGCTTTGCAAGTTGGTCAAAAGCATGCAGGACAATTCTCAAACCAATTGAAATCCTGTATAAGCAGA
The DNA here is from genome assembly GCA_019802435.1 of Corydoras maculifer. Classification (NCBI taxonomy): domain Eukaryota; kingdom Metazoa; phylum Chordata; class Actinopteri; order Siluriformes; family Callichthyidae; genus Corydoras; species Corydoras maculifer. The sequence continues at coordinate 532,413 of JAFMOD010000933.1, forward strand.
TACTTAAAGTATTCCCCCAGAAATCAAACTTGCACCCCCACCAATGAATGAGTTTATACAACAAAAGGACAACAGAGGCAGAACAACCAGAGCAACCAACAGAGGAAAGGATGTGGTGCAATATAGACATAGTAAATTTGGGCAGACTTTTATTTAGAGCCACCCAGTTTTGGAAAAGTATATCTTTCACTATTCGTGAAAGTACAATTTCCAAAAATTTATAAATATAAATTATATATTTATATAAATATATAAATATACACCAAATGTTACAATAGTTACCATTGTTTAATGTGGTATACAAAAAAAATACTTGCAAAAAAATTTGTTTAATATAGAGTTGCAAATATAGAGGCGTGCATGTTTATAAACTCAGTTAGATTTCATGAATAAAATTACATAATCAATCAATAAAATTTATAAAATTCAGGTGTAAAACAAGACTTCTCGCAAGGTTTTATCCCAGTGTGTTTTCTACTTTTCTATCTCAGGTTGTACTGTATTTTGCCTCTTTATCCAAAACTAAACTAATGAACCTTAAACTATTATTTGCACTGCATTAAGTTATTCAGATTACAACCTACATCTCTTTTAGATTGTGTCAGGAGAAGTTATGGTAGTTTGGAGCCTGAGGGAGGCAGCAGTGCACTTGACACAGAAATACAGGCCACAGATGCTTCTAATATGAGCTCGCATTTGTTGTAGAAACAAAGCACTCAGAAATAAAACTAATGTCAAGGTTAATAGCAAAGACAATTACCTCTGGGCTATTTGTGATTTGTCAGTGGAATGACAAAGGCCAATGAGCTGAAAGCCTCATGGTGTGACGAGGCAGTGTGATGTGAGGGCAGAGCCTTCCTAAATAAAGCTAATGAGAAACAGAGCAGCACTGAAATGACGCACTAACATATTTATAATTATTCATCAGGATGAAACATGAAACAAAATTAAAAGAGGCCGGGAGGGAGAAATGAAACGTTTCTCTTACAGAAACAGCCAATTAGAAGAATCTTGAAAAGATACGGACCATTAGCAATCTATTAAAAAGTCATATTTAACGCTGGCCAGCACAAGCCCAAAAAATAAACAGGACTGTCATGATACCAGAATATTGCCTTTTATACAGATACTAATTGTTGCATTATGATTCCAGATACAAAAAAAACTTATAGGCATAAAAAATGGCCCCAACTATTGCTCAACATGTGATAAAGCTAATAGCCAAAAAAATCCCCGGTGAGAAAATATTAAGACAGTGTTGAGGTTTAGAGTAGAGTTTACATTTACATTATATTTAGTCAATTTTGCAGACAGTTTTATCTAAAGCGACTTGCAGACGAAAGAACACCACAAGTCAGTAGTTACAGAAAAAAGTTACACTGTAGAATTGTCAAACCTAATCATTATAATCTCACCCTTTTATATATTTATTATTATTATTATTATTTAGATGAAATGCTTGTTGAAGAAATGTGTTTTTAGATGTTTTTTAAAGATGCTAAGTAACTCAGCCTTACAGACACAGTTGGGATGATCGTTCCACCATTTTGCAATTGGTGAATAATACGGAGTGATTATTATTACAACGGTGAGGTAAAACCAACAGCTAACATTAATTACTAGAGTGCACTAAATGAGTCGGAGTGTATTTGGAAATATAAATGAAAGGTAAGAGGGAGCAGATCCAGAAATGGTCCTGTAGGTCAGAGTCAGTGCCTTGTACTGAATGCAGCAGCTACAGGGAGCCAATGGTGAGAGATGAGTAATGGAGTGACTTGAGTTCGCTTGGGCTGGTTGAACACAAGTCGGGCTGCAGATAAAGATGGAAAAAGAAAAGGCCATGGCTGAGTCTGAAAGGGTCTATCACATATTTTATATTAGTAGTAGGTAAAAGCTGTTTGTGAAAATGGCTTGTTTGTCCAAATACGCAGAAGGCATTAAGTAGTAGGTGATAATTCATTGGAAGACCTACTGAATTCGAGGCCACTTGGAAGTGAACATCAACAGCACATTGTGCTGTCCCATAATTCAACTTGAGCTTATTCATGTGATCAGGCTGAGAGAGAAAGATGTCAAAGTGGAGAGCTGACCATCTTACACTTACAATTATACAATAACAAATACATAAACAGGAATCAAAACCTGATGCTAATCTCTCCCAAAACTGCAAGTATGTTCAAGGACCTTTCCTGCATAACCACTTCCTTAAAGACTTCTATATTATTGAGGTGGACTCCCCTTGACCTTCAGAACTCCAGCAATTTAATGTGGCGATAAAAGTACTTGGTGTTGATATAAGACAGACAGGATAAGCTTCATAATGGCCACAATTGAGATAGCGGTTCTGACATGCTCTGAACAACACGTTCTACCTTATCCTAGATATGCTTTAAGGATTACGATGTGAAAATTGTGAAGGTCAAGAAAAACAGTCATGTCCCTGGAACTAATCCACGATTATATGACCCTTGGAGATGTTCTGCTGAAAATGTCCTTTTGCTATAAGGTGTGTTTTGTTTGTGTCTGCACAGCATCAGTGGCTATTTCTCAACATGAATGGTTTTGGGCAACAGTCAAAATGATCAATTTAGTATCTCTGATGTCTTTGGAATGTGGGTGGAGTTCCTTAAGGCAACCTAAACAGGCATGGGAAGAACCTTTTGTTTTCTCCAACCGGTAATTGAACTTGGGAGGTTAAGGCGGTAACTCCAACTGCTGCACCACATAATCAAGCACAATGCTCTCTGTTCAAACAACCAATACCAGCAGTATTAAAGAAGAATCCACTGCGTGCCAAAAAACATTACCCACACTATTACTCCATGTCCACCAGTCTAAACTGTTGGCCCCACTTCAGGATGAGTTTTGCACCAAATACTAATCCTTACATTAGCAGGGTGCAATGGAGATCTTGGTTTATGTAAGCAGGTTTTGCCAGTTGGAGACTTAGTTAAAAACAGTACTTATGTGCTGTAAAAGCTCATTCTTTTACACATGTTCATTGAAGCAACAGCTTCGTATTTGGCTGTGAAATGTGATTCTTTACAGCCTCAGTCTTAATAAGCGTTTTTGATGCCTATAGGATCTCATTTCTCTGCAGTTTACCTAGAGCACACAGGCCACTCTCACTTTACACTTACAAAAGCACAAAAAAACTCCCTCACAAGGTTGGCAGTTTTTTTTTTTTTAATTCTGGCTCAGATACCTGTTAATACCATCTTTTGTCGATGCGCTTCCATCATTTAACACCTTAAAATGTAGCTTACAAATGAAACTGATCAACGGATAACTTATGATTGGATTTTATTCTTGCAGTCTAGTGTCTAAAGTATGCAACACCCCCCCCTCCACACACACACACACACAACTGTCCAAATTATGTGGACAACATGTAATCAATTGTTTAACTCTATATCTTTAATTTTTGTAGTACATGCAATTGTAAATGCAATTAAAGAAGTATTTTTAAACTTCTGTGTGGGTGTGCATCATTGTGAATAAATCACGGGGAAAAGGTGTCATTAGGCATGACGCGTTGATGTGATTGCATCTGTTTCCCGTGATTAAGTCATAGAAATGCACTACCATGAGTGCCTTATTGTTTTTATGTTTACACGGTTACATACGGTAAACTGTTACAAACACACTATAATAAACAAGGTTTAAATGTGTTTATTAAAAGTAAAATCATATATTAAACTGGTCTTTTGCAAAGTAATCTAGTAATCTGGACTTTAAAGTGAACACTGATCGTTTAGTAAAAAGATTCCGGTTTCACTAACAATCAAATACTCTCATTTAGTAGCCGAATTACAGAACACAGTTTAAAAAAAAAAAACACAGCCGCAAATGATTTAGTACTGAACAGGAAAACAAAGTATTGTATATCACACATTGATACAAATGTAAAGTGATCAGAGGTGTGCATTATTGTTAATAATGTCGTGGCTGGACAAACAGCTCAGCCAATCAGATTTAAGGACCGGAATTACCCATTTCTTAATAATGCTTAGTAAATGGTTAGGTATGTTTTTTATAACAAAATTAATATAAACTCTGTGAGTCATTTTGAAAACAATACCCCATTGATGAGGGTGGCACGGTGGCTTAGTGGTTAGCACGTTCGCCTCTCAGCGCTAGGGATTCCCAATCGAATACCAATCTGGGTGGAGTTCCCATGTTCTCCCTGTGTCCGGGTGGGTTTCCTCCCACAGTCCAAAAACATAAATTTAAGGTAAATCGAATGCTCCAAATTGCCCCATATAGGGTGTGTTTGTGTGTGTATACATGTGACAGTGTGTGCCTAGCGATAGATTGGTGCCCACTCCTGGGTGTAACTGCCCAGCGCCAGAAACGTTCTGCCATGGAGGGCATGGGGAACCCCCCATGACCCTAGTAGAGGATGAAGCAGACGATAAAGGATAAATAGATAAGACACCACTGATGACATTTCTACAGCTGCACAGGAGACAGCTGGAAAACCTGAAATAAAATATTCTGTCAGGATAACCAGCACACACACACACACAAAACAGAGTAGAGGATAAAGTGGAAGATAATGGATGGATGGAAAATAAAATAAAACACCAGATCAAGTTCCACAATGCATTTAGGAATAAGACTAAAATGTTGAAAATGTATAAAGGTAAGGGTTATGTCAAAATCTCAATTCACTATGATGGTCAGAAAACAGTTAAAAAGGCATATAACTGGCACAGACAGGACTGCCAGATGTCCAAACACCTGGCTGCAATTTCAAAACACCAGCAACATTCAGAGGAAATCATTAGAGAAGCTGTGACCTCCAAAACATGCTTAAATACCCCTGGGTGTTTCTACGCAGAACTAAGTCTATAACAAGTCGCTGCTAGTCCAATGTCCCAGCTCCCGATTCTGACCCACAAGGGGGGGGGGGGGGCTGTGATAAAGTACCAAGAGTGATGTGAAAGGCAGTGCAATGTCCTGCTCAGCCCTTGTGTGGCACATCACATCAGCATCTCGGACCAACACCATGTTGCACTGCCATCCATCTGACGAGGCTAAATTGCATCTGGCAGACTCTCCCCAGGCAAACCCGCTTGACTTGCTGTGACAAATGTGCAATTTTTTCAGCAGAAGCCACCTGCTTACTGCTCTCATACTGGGAAAGTATGAGAGTAGTAAGGAGAGTAAATATGTTTGACTATCTGTAAAGGCAAAGTATGAGGAGCAGGTGCTAAAGAATGTGAAGCATGCAGCAGCACATGTTAACTGTTGCCTCATATTAAAACGAATATGATGCCTTACTACTATTGCAGGTAGAAGGGCACTTAAGATAAACCTTTAAAAACATAACATGAACATAGCTCAGTGGTTAGGGTGCTGGGCTATTAATCTAAAGTTGTAGGTTCAAATCCCAGGTCCACTAAAGTTCTCAATGTGGGCCATTGAGCAGGAACCTTAACCCTCATCGCTCCAGGGTGCAGTAACAACTCTGTATTCTGACTCCAACACCAAAGTCAGAATACTTGTTGTATTTGATAGCAGCAATTTTGGACGAACTTCATAAATAATTACAATTTGGCTGAGCTTCCATTACATTGGCACATAAAAGCCAATCAGAACATTATAATCTGTGCTCATTTCAATGGGTCGAAAAATAATGTTGATGTATCTCTTATGTTAGTGAAATAGTAAAATCATTCCTGGTTCAAATCCCAAACTGGGTGGAGTTTCCATGTTCTCCTCATGTCCTCATGGGTTTCCTCCAGGTTCTCCGGTTTCCTCCCACAGTCCTTAAACATGGATCAAGGTCAATTGTATTCTCCAAATAACCCCATATAGAGTGTGTCTGTGTGAGTGAGTGTGTGCCCAGCGATAGATTGGCGCCCTGCCCTGGGTGTATCTGCCCAGCGCCTAAAACGTTCTCCCCTGGATGGGCATGGGGAACCCCTACTACTCTACTAGAGGATAAAGCGAAAGATAATGGATGGATGGATTTTAAAAGCATTTAAAGAAGTATTTTTAAAAACACTTTATAACACATAAATAACACTTTATTATTTTAGCTTATTCTTCACAGTTTAAAACATTTAAATATAAAAATCAATATTTTTTTATCTTTTCACTCAAACATTGCTTTATAAATACAAGCAATTATATGTGGACAAATGTATCAATGAATAAATTTTGAAATTTGATTAAATCTCATATTTGTGTAAATTCAAGTGTGTAATATAACATTTTTGAGCTCTGACGTGATCATCATCACTTGGTACCTAAAGCTACGCTTGAACACATCTTATTTAAGCAGGGATTACTGGCACTCTTTCTACTGATTGCGTTATTTATAAAAGGATTTACATGTACCTATTTCTGTTTTTATTTACCTGTAAAAATTATTGATACTGGCATGGGACAAAAATATTTTGCTGGCATGAAATAAAGGAACAATGCACGGTTTATTATGTTTGTTTTATTTAACGTAAACATAAAAATAACATTTTGTTATCAAAAAAGACTAAGAATTCCAAATCTTTTGCAGAATATTAACACAAAATATTCTTTACAACACCAAATATTAAATTATTTTGGTAAAAGCAATGTTAAAAAAATCCCTTAAAGTACATATTCATATTGATTCATGAGAAAACTATATTTTTACAAAACAATAACAACAAAAAAATGTGCTGCAAGCGTAACGTATGTTCTGTGCACATTGCACCATAAAGGTTCCACTACTGACATAATGGGAATATTTTTTAAGAACGTTGTCGTGCCGATGTTAAGGAGCTCCTACAATTAATTAGTTCATGTTTTTAATCATGATTTATTGTAAAAATGTATTGCATCATAATATACAACTTTGTTTATTTATTCTTTTTTTTTTTTTTTTTTTTTTCAAATTTAATGGTTTTAAAAATCTGATCGGTTTAGCAGATAAACAGAGGGCGTGGTAGTTCAATAGTTTGGGTGTTGGGCTAGCAATCTTACATTGTGGGTTAAAATTACAGGTCCTCTGATGTTACCAATGTGGGTCCTTGATCAAGACCCTTAACCCTCATTGCTCCAGAGGGGCTGATTATTTCCCCATGTTCTAAACCCAATCATCAAGTTGAAATACTTGTAAGTTGCAAGTCGCTTTGGATAAAAAAAAAAGTCTTCTAAATAACCAAATAGAAACTGTTGACGGAAAGAAAGGTACCCTGTTTTGTACAAAATTATTTCAGTACGAAATGCTTGAGCATTACCAGTGTGTCTCTCAAGCTAGAGCAGATGGTACGCAAGTGTGATCAACTTCCCAAAAAATAAAATGACAATTTTATTGCAAAAAAAAAAAGCTTTAAAGCAGCCATTTTTTTTGGACTGCACATAACTGCTAGAACATTCTTTTAACGTAAAATTTTCAAATGACGTTTGAACGAACGGAAATAAAAATAGATGTCTAACAAGTTCAACAATGTACACAAATTTATTTCAACAAAAGTTTGGGACATGGTTAGGTGAGGTCAAACTTTACTGGTCTGCACAGAGCTCTTATTTTATCTCCATTATGCACCTTGAACTAAAATGGTGACCATGAGCCAGACCCATTTGACCAGTTCTGTTGCTATGGGGACGATGTCTGCATTATATAAATGCAACCCTAAGCTTGTGTATAAATAAGATTCATGCTTCAGATTTTGATGCTGTGTTTACAAGTATCATTTATTTTATTTTATTAACTTGTTGTATTGTCTTACGGTAAAAGAAATATTATTAGCACATTGCTTTTGGTGCTGTTTACTATAGTAAGGATGGGTGTGGTATCTTTGCCTTTGTTTGGTCTACAGATAGGCAAGACACAAATTTGCTTTCTTAACTATGTTTATGTTGGTCTAGGCTCATCCCTAAGCTTTAAATGGTGTTACTCATTGTGGAAAGAATTAAAAAATAAAGCTTATCAACTAAGTGCATCTGTGTTTTAGTTTCATCACTCTTACTGTTTTGCAAAACTATGTATGACCAATTCTTTAAACAGACTTAAAAAAAAAACTGTCAAAATATGTAAGGTATTATTATTTAATACATTATATTTATAATTGCTGCATGAATAAGCAAAATCTAATTTCCAACATCTTAAAATGGAGTGTGATAACATATGCTGTAAATATATTGTTAAGTTGTCACAGTATTTGTGTTCTATAAAAGAGTATGTGTAGTTAAATAAAGCTATGGTAACAGTAGGGCTGCATCAACGAATCGATAAATATCGATTATGAAAAGTGTCGACAATGAATTTCATTATCGATTCGTTGTCGCACGATATATGTGTTATTCGCAATATCGGAACCACTTCCATAACCTGCAGCGCTGGAAAAAAAAGAGCGGGTTGAACAGAACGAGGCGGAATCTGCGAAACAAGTGTAACAAAGTTTAATAAACATTACAAATGAATTATGATCGACGTCGAAAAAAAAAGCTTCGGCCTCAATCATCAAAACTGTGGGACCACTTCACACAACAAAAGTGTGAAGACGAAGTGAGGACGAAGGAGCTTAACAGCAGAGTAAATCACTACAATATCCCCAGATTCTTTCGTTTTTGAAGTGAAATCAACGTAACGGTGCACTCACACTATGAGAACCGGCAGAGCACGCTTCATGCTGTTTTTGGTTAACTGGATAATGACAGTGATGGAGAACGTGTGTTACTTTTTATTTTCGCTTAAATGTGCTTTATAAATGCATACAACTTGTACACAATGGTGGTAATTATTAATCAAGCTTTACATTTTAATTTTGTGACAAAGTATGAGTGAAGACAATTTACTCTATAAGGATGAATTGCATTTAGACGGGGATTAGGTAACATTAGAGGGACTCAAATTTGTGTAATTTATTATTTTTTTTTACACACAATGCTACATTTCTTGCCAGTGTGTGTGTGTGTGTGTGAGAGAGATTTGTGTTTAATTGCTCTTTGGACTACTTAGATGCCTTAAACACAAATTTTAAATAAAACCAGACATTTATTGACCTATGTAAAAAAGACATTTATTGAAATATTTTTTTTGCACAGAAAAAAAGAAAAAAAGAAAAAAAGAATAGACCGATTAATCGATTATAAAAATAATCATTAGTTGCAGCCCTAGCTGATAGTAAAATCTAAAGCTAATTACTTGAATGATTACCAATATTTGTGTGTTATTTTTATTACAAATTTAAACTTGTGAAGAGTTTTCCCAATCTTGTTTTAACTGTTTGGCTCATGTGATTATTGATATTATTTCCAACTTTTATTACTCCAAATTGTATTCTGTACAGATGTACTTGGGCAAAAAACAAACATGCATGCATACAAACATGGATGCATCTATTCATCCATTCATTCATTTCGAACCTGAGTGTCACCCTTCCTATCCTTCCGCCAAATGTCAATATAAATTTGGCTCCAATAGTGACAATGAGCTTTAGGAGCATGAGGACTAGGGTTCATACATGAAATAGCCACAATATCCTGATGGTTTAAATATCTTTAGAATTTACTATATAGGACTTATCTTTATTATAAGCACAAACTTAAAGGATATCAAAATGAATTGATGTTGGGCTATATATGTATATACATATACACATACATACATACACACACATTAATATATATATAAATACATACATACACACACAGCACCGCACAGTACCAGCCAAAAGTTTGGACACTAGGGGTGCGAATCTCTCAGTGTCTGGCGATTCGTTTCGATTCCGATTTTTGAGGTCACGATTCGATTCAGAAACGATTTTCGATTTTTTCCTCACATAAAAAAATCTATCAATGAACAAATAATTCTGCCAAATGTCAATATAAATTAGACTCCAATAGTGACAATGAGTTTTAGGAGCATGAGGACTAGGGTTCATACATGAAATCTAACTTCAGCTATTGTAAGACTGGTTCCTTAAATACAAGCCTACATCTTCCCATATGTACATATAGTTTATGTATGTTTTAAACATATTTAAGTATGTTTTAGGACTTTATTTGTTTGGGTGGTGTATTAACATGGGGTGGTGTATTAGCATGATAAGACTTTGCCCCTTAGTTTATGTTGTGTATAAAGGGAATTTGAGGTCATAAAATAATAACACCTCATGACAGCTTTGAATGTGTGTATAAAAATAGTACCCATTGAGGTCAAACACACTACAAATCACTCACATTCCCATTTATTCTTTACAGTTCACACACTTTTAAAAACAAAATTTGCAGTAAAACCACATAATTTGAAAAGAAAAACCAACAATGTCCCTGTTCACATTTAAAAACAATGACAAAGAAATAAAATTAATTCACAGAATATGGCATTAGACTACCATAATACATCCAAAGAGCTGACTTTGAAATTGATTGTTGCCAGCTGTAATTTTAATAGCTTTCAAAGTAAATAAAAGCTTTCCAACACATGACACAGGCAGCAAGCTCTGGTACTGACAAGGCTGCACCAAAAGCGCCACTCTACAAGAGATGGGGATCAGCAATCAGGCACTGGGCCAAAAGGGCAAACAGCTCTGAGGGGTAAGCTAACACAGATCGTGTATCCAGCTGAGACTTTAATCCAGGCCTGTGGGTACAAAGCCCTAATGCTGACTTGCTGCTTCAATTCACTGTTAAAAGGAAGCAAGACAAAGTGGTTGAGAGAAGGGCCAGAGACCAAACTGTAAGTGTAATTCATTGTTTTGAAAGTGCAGCCGAGCTTGAACATACACTGAACCAACGATCTGTTCGATTCCAACTCACTATTTACCAGAAAGAACCAAAAAGGAAGACCAGGCCATGTTCGGCACTTCTGCAAAGAGGACACACCCAAAGTCTATGCTCTTTCTTCTTCTGGTCACAAAAAGGATTGCTAATCCCACAAAGTAAACAGAATAAGGTCCTTCTTGGTTTATGATTCTAAGAGTGGATAAAATATTTATAAACATGCAACAGTCAGAAATGTTTGTGTGAGAAAATGAAGGCTTGCTTTGCTGCAGAGGTGTGGAAATGTATTTATCATGCAACCCTGAAAGCAAAAGAACACCAGATGGGGTCTCTTTTTACAGCTTGGCTTTGAATCCAAACACCATGTGCTGCTCTAAAGGCGCCTACACCACTGAGAACTGCTCACCTGTGACTGAGTCATTAATAGAGCTTACAGAATGAAGAGTTATTATTGATGTCAAACAAATTCAGAACTGCATCACAGAGTTGTTTGTAACACTTGTTTTCAACTGACCCTGAATGATGCCACGATCAACATAACTTGGCTGAGGCCACAGTTTGGGCAACCCTTACCCAAGCTTTGTTGATTTTATAAGCATCCACAAGTCAGTACAGACTTCTTATTTTAAGATTTAAGACTTTTAAGTTGTAAAATAAGTGGTTTAGGGGTTACCACATTTGCCTCTCAGCACTGGGGATGCCAAGTTCGAATCTTGATGGTGTAAAGGTAAATTGAATGCTCAAAATTGCCTCATATAGTTTGTGTTTGTCTGTGCGAGTGAGTGTGCCCAGCGATAGATTGGTGCATCTGCCCAGCCCCCCAAAATGTTGTTCGATGGGCATCGGGAACCCCCCCCCCCCTTGTGTTATAAAATTTTGGGTTGTAACTACTATATTTAAATTATTATATTAATTATTTATTATATATTAACTGTACGTGGAGCGGCGGCACGGTGGCTTAGTGGTTAGCACATTCGCCTCTCGGCACTAGGGATTTCCGTTTCGAATCCCAATCTGGGTGAAGTTTCCATGTTCTCCCCGTGTCTGCATGGGTTTCCCCCGGGTTCTCCCGTTTCCTTCCACAGTCCAAAAACATGGATCAAGTCAATTCTTGAGTTCTCCAAATTGCCCCATATAGAGTGTGTATGTGTGCGTGTCTGTGTGAGTAAGTGTGTGCCCAGTGATGGATTGGCGCCCTGTCCTGGGTGTATCTGCCCAGCACCCAAAACGTTCTCCCCTGGATGGGCATGGGGAACCCCACCGCAACCCTAATATAGGATAAAGAAGATAATGAATGAATGAATAATTGTACGTGTATGTGTGTGTAATGTATACAATGATCCCACATGTGTAAACATTTGACTGGTACTGTACTATATGTGTATATACATATACATACACAAACACATTAATATATATAAATACATACATACGCACAGTACAGTACCGGTCAAAAGTTTGGACACGCCGTCTCATTCAGTTCGTCATTATTTAAACACTCTCTGCATAGTAAAGTAATACTAAACACATTAAAATAATAAAGACATACATATGGAATTATTCAGTGAACAAAAACATCAAGCCAACTGAAACATTCTTTAGATTCTTCAAAAGTAGTAGTTTAGATGACAGCTTTGCACATCTTTGCATTTTCTCAGTCATCTTTATAAGACCATCACCTGGAATGGGTTTCAGGAACATCTGTTAATGTGTTTGAGACCGTACGTTGTGTTGTGAAGAAGTAGAGTTGGTATTCAGTGAATAGTCTTATATCATGTCATTTACTACTCAACTAAGTAAAGAAAAATATTAGGTGTGTGTGTGTGTGTATATATATATATCTGTTAAAAGTCCCACAAATTTAACAGTATTATTTGAATTCAACTACACATAAATTTTAGTAGATTTCCTCCATCTTTTCTTAATATTATGTGTAACAGACTAGCAGTAGTAGTATATTAGTTAGATAAACATATTTCTGCAGGTATGAAAAATATTATTGAGTCCTGATTGATTTAGCAAACACACAATCCTGATTTTCCATTTTACCTTTTTCCCCATTTAGATCTAAATTATTTGCAACCTTTCAAATTCTATGTCAGTATTTGTGTACTGTAAAATACTGCAAAGAACAGCACGTAATACAATAAGTTCAAGTTCAAGTTCAAGTTATTTATTTATATAGCGCTTTTACAACAGTACATTGTCACAAAGCAGCTTTACAGAATGAAAAGCCTTTAAACCCCCAAAGAGCAAGCCGAAGCGACAGTGGCAAGAAAAAACTCCCTTTTCTGTTGTTATTCAAGGAAGAAACCTTGAGAGGACCAAGACTCAGTGGGGGACTCATCCTCCTTGAGCGGCCAGGCAGCAACAACAATGTAGGACAGCCATGAGAGACATTTAACAAATGGAAAAACTAAAAACTGGAAAACTATATGTGAGTCCATTAAGGGGGTGTCCTGCAGGACCGCCAGTCCAATTAATATAATATGCCAATACAGGCATATGATGTCACCATTGTTGAACTGCACAAACTATGCATGTCTGAAATTTTGTTACATGTACACATTAAAGCAATGGGGATAGAAAATGTATATGTATATAATCAGTAAATGATTGTGCCAAAAATAAAGAGTAAAAAAATCATTAAGACATCATGTCCTTAACATGTGAGGTGACAGTAAGTTCATCCTAAATAGTATCAATAACATGTATAGCATGCTGATATAAAAATTCTTTGATCCATTTCTGTATTAACTTCTTAATATTTAGTGCCTATTTACAAATGCTTTGATGCAGATTTAAAAAACAAAATTATATTAAGGCTGTGTAATGAAATTCCTGGTTATGGAAAGCGGAAAATTTGAAAGTGTACTGTGGTGGGTTTAGTGACTCCCAAATTGCTGTGTGCACTTAAGGTGGAAGAATTTTTGGCTTACCTGCAGCTTTCAAACTCCTTACTGTCCTTGTCTTCCTTTCTATCAGACGCAGAATCACCAGCAGACTGATGTTTCTGGACTATCCTCATTCCTCCGGCTTTTACTGATTCAACAGAAAAGAAGATTAAATTAGTTAACCTTAATTATAAAAACGGGTAGTTCTGACCCTAAAATCTGATTGGTTGTAGTGTTTGTCCAGCCATGACATTAACAATAATACACACCTCTGATTGAACACGTCATATTCATATCGATGCGTGATATACCATACATTTTTTCCAGATGTCTTTTAAAACTGCGTTGTGTAATTTGGCCACTAGATGGCAGTATTCGCATGTTAGAGAAACTGGAAACATGTCAATTAGTGATCACTTCAAAAACCTGACTAGATTGTGTCCCGGAAAACCAGTTTATTAACATTTATGCTTTTAATAAATGCATTTATTAAATCAATCCTTGTTTATCAAGTGTGTATGTAACTGTTTTATAAAAGCAATAAGGAACTCGAGGTTGTGTATTATTGCGAATAAATCATGGGACAGAGGCGTAACTGTACTCTGCTGCACATCGTACATAATAACCACTCTTATCCACAATTTATTCACAACAATGCACATCCTCTTGTGCCTTATTGCTTTAACATAAACAGCAAGCCATTTCCCAATGAGCAATAAGCTGGTATCTCATTACTTAGCAATAATTATTCACGGCGAAAAACAAACTAAATTCCTCATGGATGACCGTTTTTTTTAATAGCTTTTTTTTGTTTTTAATTTAAATAACATATTTATTAAATCAAACCTTGTTTTTTTATTATAGTGTTTATTATTATAACTAACTATAACTGTCACATTTTTAGAGTAAAAATCAAATACATTTGCCTTTGAATCAATATTTATCAAAAGGTGTTAGTGCTATAGAAGTTATTTTTAACATAAGACACTAAAGCTGTTGTTTCTCTATAAGGAACCTGAGCAAAAATCGGAACATTTTAGTGGTTTGAGGCAAAGCAAACACGTTGACCACAAACCACATGAAATATCATAACACTATTTTCACTTTGACTTGGCAACTAACCACCCTGACACATTTCCTATCTTTAAATGTGAATTTAAAACCTAGATGGGATCATTTATTTGTTTTCTTTCTTTTCGTGATCCAAGCTCCACCTTTATGCTTACCCAGTTCTTGTATTGTTTGTCTCATTTACGGGCCCTGGACAGGGTAGATGCTGCTTCTACATTACATCACGTAGGAAGTTTATGTATATACACCTTAGGAAAGAGGCGCGAGCGCCGACATAGGAAATAGGCAGATAATTTTATTTCTTTAAAGTTTATGTTTTGTTATTTTCTTTACATTGGCGCCATCCGTAGTCCAGTGTCCCTTATGTGAATGATCAATGTTTGTATTCCTATTGTCGCTGTCAGATTTGTTAAAAAAAAACATTAAACAAATACTATTACTGATAGCAAATCAGTAATGTCTTAGCTGTCTCTTGCTAGTCCACCCTTTACAAATTACACAAATAAAACACGTTAATGATTCCCTTTTTCCTGGACCAACTATTGGGGATGTAACAATAAAAATTTAAAACTTTTTATAATCAATAAATAAATGTGTACACTTTTTTCATTTACACTGGTTAATGTTTTTAAACCTGAGCTTACATGCAGTGTTTATATTCACTACACTTTTAATACAGTGCAAGAAAGGTGAAAAAGTTGTCAGATCTATGATCCTAAACATATCAGACCGCTTCATGAGATATGATGCTTATTTGCAGTAGTGAAGTTTATAGATCAAAGCCATAAAGAGACAAAAAAAATTTTTTAAATGTGAAAATGCTGCTACAGTCTGAAAAACCAATTTATTTAAAAGCTGTAAAAGAATTTATAGATGATGTAAAACTGTAAAAGCTGTAACCGCCACCAGCTTTGCAACAAATCAATAATGTTATTAACACAAAGTTTTCAAAAACATTTGTACGTTTAACACAAAACTTTATGTAATCAAACACAAACTTGTTAAATATGAAGTAGATTATAAAGAAAAGGAAGAAATACACCAATTAAGTTCCAGATTACACAACTTATTTTTACAATACATGTTTTGTTTCTTTAAAAAAAGATATTTGTGCCCCTCATATCTAATCACAAATGTACAAGTTAGCAAACTGAATGTCTTGTAATAAAGTACGCACAACAAGGCTCCTATTCATACATAACCAAGTTAAATACTCTAACCATGAAGTTATATACACTTGTACTTTTGTTATACTTGTAAATCCCTTTAGACTAAAAGTGTCTGCAAATTAACCTCAAAGCAATATAGATAATACAGAATGCCACAAAATGAAATATTTTTTATGTCCTAGTGCTGATGATTGTCTTATTATTTAAGTATAAAAATACAATTTCATTTTTTTCGCGTAATAAAAAAACAATTTTTACATTAATCAGTAACTAGCTTACAGTCTGTGGCAAATGCAAGACCTAAAACTTGACTGTCTAATTAATTCTCTGTACAAGATTTCTAAAAGTTGTTCATGGTTTTAAAACAGTCGAAGGTAAATGTTATATGTTTTATGTATTAAAAATAGCACTGTATTGCAATAGCCTGCATTTTGAAACATACGATGCAGAATCACTAGAGCCAATGGTGGCAAAATGCAAACCAATGGCCATGTTTTAAAATCTTACTCAACATCGCATTTGTGCAAGAGTATAACAATCTAATTCAATTGGTCTTTGCACTTTTATATAAATTGCCAAATTTCAGTTTCTATACTGCTCTTTATCCATCAGTATATACAATCCACTTCACATCATCACTTAAGCATTCCCCCATTTTCCCACACACTGATCACATGATGAGTACTTTAGAGAACTGGGGCTGGGCACATTCCTTTATTCAGCTTACCCTGCAATATCATCATGACAGAGTCCCGGTCGCACATTACAAAAAAAGAAACATAACACAAATGAACACTTTCACCGGAGTCAGTCCAGTAGAAGTTGAAAAAAAATTGCCATTAAGCATGACCCTTTAAATTAATGATTGTCCTGTCATGATTGGTACTGTAAATACAACCAGTAATTAAAGTACTTAAGTGACTGTGATAGTGAATAATTAATGATCCAGGCCTATTAAGGGACTTTATTTGGAACGGAGGGTTCATTAATTGACAAGATAGTTATTATATATTCAGGGCATGATCAAATATAAGCCAACATGAGAATCAGAACCTGTGCATATTTAGGTGGTCTGCATAAATTAAGTGTGAAATCAACTGTTACTTGTATATTGTAGGAGGGTCTGTGAATTTTCAAGGGTAAATTGATTAACACACTTTCGGCTTACAGCGTCATGACAACATGGAAAGTGTTTCATGCATTCATCATCTTCCTCTAAATTCTCTACTACTTGGGGGGGGGGGGTCTCACACCCCACCCAGATCAGGATTGAAACCTGGATCCCCAGCGTTGAGAGGCAACCGTGCTAACTACTAAGCCTTAATTAAGTAACAGTAAAAAGGGTGTGGTAGCTTAGTGTTTTGAGTGTTGCCCCATCAACCTGAAAGTTGTGGGTTATCTCAGTGGTTTGGGAGCTGGGCTATCAATCTGAAGGCTGTGGGTTCAAATCCCAGTTCTGCTAAACTTACCATTGTGGGTCCTTCAGCAAGACCCTGGTTGATCCAAGGATGCTCTGGCCAATTCTGTGCTCGCTTTGTAAGTCGCTCTGGATAAAAGCGTCTGCTAAATGACCAAATGTAAATGGTTTAAATCCCAGGTCCACTGAAATTAACAATGTGGGTAAGCCTGTGCTCTGACTACAATCAAGTTGGGATTTTAGAAAGTCACTTTGGTCATTTTAATGACCAAATGTGAAAAGGTATATACAGTATTTTGATAGAATGATTGAGATTAACCCAGCTCAAACCACTGTCCTCTGGAAACACTGATTCCCTGGGATCACAAGGCTCAAACTTTCAATTACGAAACCAACGTGTGCATGGAAAAGTCAGTTTATAGAAATCTAAAAAATCACTGCACAGAATGAATCATGATGACGTAATCTAACGGTTCCAGCCACGCGGCCCACCGCGTTCTCGGTTCCTCAAGTAAGGCCACGTATGCGATGTGTTATCTGTGTACTTTATACCATGACCCAGTATCTGAAGCCACAGAAATCAGCAATCCAACCAGCAGTAACCCAATCAGTTTACTACAACAACGCGTTAACACGTTAACAATGTAACTGCTTATTAAATATGCTTTAACTACTACATCATTCATTCCTCCTGTTTAATAAATAAACAATAAAAACAACTTATAAAACACACACAGGTTATGCATAACGATAGCGAGCAGGCTAACTGAGTTAGCCTCATATATGGAATATGTTATTTAAATCTGGAGTAAATTCATACCAGCGGGAAGATGACCGGCTCGCGTTTCGGATTTCTCCTTCGGCGGTGATGACATGATTCCTGAACAGATTTGCGAGTTGCAGAAGAAAGGTTTTTTTCACAGAAGTAAACAACCTGCTCACTTACAAGAAGGCAACAGAGTCAACGTGGCTCTCTTCCTGTCCATTGTTTGGCAACGTTGCGCCTTGACGTAACCCTCCGTTCTGACCAATTGGAAGAAACCACAGGCGACGCGTTTGTGGTAATACGTGCTGGGACAAAGAAGCCGTTTTAGAAGAGAATTAACCAAACTAATAAAATTAAAACGTACATATAAATAACGTTTGGGATTCGATCCTATGGAAACCCATTCCCGCCACTAAAATGATAAAAAAAATCCAGCAGTGTTTTTGTTAGTTATTATAATTGTAAATAATGTAGTAAATTGCTATCTGACTTACTTTATTACAAAATAATGACTTACTAAGTCATTATTTTGAGATACTAAGTCATTGTTTTAAGAGACTGTTGTCTCTTGCTATGTCATTGCTTCATTAGGCTTCATGGGTTCCCCATGCCCATCCAGGGGAGAACGTTTCGGGCACTGGGCAGATACAGCCAGGATAGGGCGCCAATCTATCGCTGGGCACACACTCACTCACACAGACTAACTCATACACAAACACATTCTATATGGGGCAATTTGGCGAATTCAATAGAGTGTGTCTGTGTGAGTGACTGTGTGCCCAGTGATAGATTGGCGTCCTGTCCTGGGTGTATGTTCCCAGCGACTGAGACGTCCCCCCACCCCATCCCCTGGATGGGCATGGGGAACCCACCACGACCCTAATAGAGGATAAAACAGAAGATAATGGATGGATAATTCAAAGAGAATTCATTTATTTATAATCTCTTATAAAAAAATCTCTTCTAGGGGCACTGGACAGATATACCCAGGACTGGGCACCAAGCCATTGCTGGGCACACTCACTCACACACTATATGAGGCAATTTAGAGCATTTCATTTACCTTGAATCCATGTTTTTAGACTGTGGGAGAAAACCCATGCGGACAAGGTGAGAACATATAAACTCGACCCAGATTGGGATTTGGGTGGTTTCGGGCGCTGGTCAAATACACCCAGGACAGGACACCGGGTACACACTCACTCACACAGACACACTCAATCACACACTATATCGGGCAATTTAGATTGGCCATAAATTACCTTGAATCCATGTTTTTGGACTTTGGGAGTAAACCCACATGAGGAGAACATGGAAACACCCAGATTGGGATTCCTGGTATCCCCAGCGCTGAAAGGCAAACATGCTAACCACTAAGCCACCGTTCATAAACATGAATAGGATTAAAAACACTAGGTTAGATTAGGCTATTATTCAACAATAAATAAACATAAACTTTAAAGAACTTCAAGTACTTTGCTCTCCATAAAAATATGCCAAATGATAAAGGTTACTATGATGCAAGATGAAAAGAAACATAAAAAAAATCTAAACATTCAGTTTTCTTTGCTCTTGAGCCATTTTAGCAAAATAAACAAAAACTTTAAATATCTTTTAACAATTCTGCTCTTCATAAAAATATTGAGTTTAAACTCTACTAGGGCTTTTCTCATGCCAATCCAGGGAAGAAAGTTTCACTTATCGCTGGGCACACTCTCACACACACTATATGGGGCAATTTAGAGCATTCACCATAAATCCATGTTTTTGGACTGCGGGACTAAACCGGGGAGAACCCGGAGAAAACCCAAATGGACACAGGGAGAACATGGAAACTCCACCCAAATTGGGATTCGAACTGGGAATCCTGTGCTGAGAGGCGATCATGCTAACCACTAAGCCACCGTGTTTTCCCACTAGATGATGTTATTTACTGACAGACTTAACGCCTTATGCGTATGTGTGTTGTGCCTAAAATCTCAAAATAAAGAGTTTTATGTAATTTAAACAAGCCGAAAGTAGAAGTAGATTTTTACTGTTGTAAAAAGCACTATATAAATAAATAGCTTGAACTTAAATATTTGAACTTAAAAAACATTTCCCATGTTTTAATCCATGACAAGGTTATTTGACAAGGTTGTGACATAGGGCAATCATAGGCTTGTCCTTAAGTAATTAGCCTTGCAAATTGAAGGTCCCTGGTTCGATTCCCAGTCCCACCAAGTGTCATGGCTGAAGTGCCCTTGAGCAAGGCACCTAACCTTAATCACTCCTCTGGCACTGTATATAAGGCTGCACACCGCTTAAGGCATGTTTGCTCACTTCACTAGTATATGTGTGTGTTTCACTACAGGGATGGGTTAAATGTGGAGGATAAATTCCTCCACATATGTGTACACACAATACACAAAATAGATCACTTTATCACTTTAAAGAAATTCAATTTACATATACACTCACTAGTCACTTTATAAAGTATTGTTTCTACAATCATTATATATTTGAGAAATGATACGTACCATATAAATGCTTAGGACGACCTGATGGCTTAGTGCTGAGCACGTTTGCCTCTCAGCACTGGGGATCCAAGTTTGAATCCCAATCTGGGTGGGAGTTTCAATGTTCTCTCGTGTTCTTGTGTGTTTTCTCTGGGTTCTCTGATTTTCTCCCACAGCCAAAATACATATATTGAAGGTAAATTGAATGCTTCAAATTGCCCTATATGGTGTGGGCTTTTGTGTGTGTGTGAGTGAGTGTGCACTGTGATTAGTTAGCACCCAGTCCTGGGTGTATTTGCCCAGCGCTTGAAACATTCCCCCTGGATTGGTATGGGGACCCCCCTATACCCTAACATAGGATGAAGATAATTGATGAATGAGTTAATGAATATACATTGTAGTTGTGGTTTTACAATTACAGACTGTAGTCAGTCTGTTTCTTTATATACTTTGTTAGTATACTAGTGTTCTTTGTTTTCATAATCACACCTGGACCACCGCAGATCCTCCAGATTTAAGTGCTGGTTGATTCTCAGCCATGCGGTGACTCTAATGTGGTGGTGTTATGTTAGTGGTGGTATATAAGGTGGTGGTGGTATATCTGTTGCTCTTGTATGCGGCAGGCATTGTTTGGAATTATACTAGTTTTTGCAACCATTAATACTTTCATGCACAGATAAACATAAGCAAAATAATATCCTAGAGAAGTGTGTGCCACAATCACTAGAGCCACATGAAATTATTCTTCCCAACTTCAGTCTCATGTTACACTAGTCTAAATGCCAACTGCTCTTACACAGGGCAGTGTATGTTGCCATATGCAGCTGTCAGACAAGTGCGATTCTTTTGACTTTACAATCACCTGGCATAACAACTACTCCCATCACTCTAGCCCCAAAGCTACTTCTCGCCTGCCTGCCCTGGCTTCACCAATTCCCCTGGCACTAACCCACTAATATTTAACATGCCAGTTGCAGCTGTGCCTCTAGCTAATTGCAACCCTAATAAACAGGTGGGGGAGGTAGGAATTGATGGTTTGTATTTGATGGTAATGGCCACAAGTGAATACCAAGTTATTTAAGTGCAAGTTATTTATTTATATAGCGCTTTATGTTATATAACAGTACATTGTCACAAAGCAGCTTTACAGAATGAAAAGCCTTTTAACCCCCAAAGAGCAAGCCGAAGCGACAGTGGCAAGAAAAAACTCCCTTTTATGTTGTTATTCAAGGAAGAAACCTTGGGAGGACCAAGACTCAGTGGGGGACTCATCCTCCTTGAGCGGCCAGGCAGCAACAACAATGTAGGACAGCTATGTACAGATATTAAAGAAATGGAAAAACTAACAACTGGAAAACTATATGTAAGTCCATTAAGGGTGTCCTGCAGGACCGCCAGTCCATTTGATATTCAGGTTTCATCCAGTATTCGTCAGCAGAGCCATGGATGAAGATCTCCAGGTAGCCGGTCACACCTAAAAAAAAAACAGACAAGGAAGGCTGTTAGAGCTAATAATAAAGCACGGCAATTAATTAATAAGTAATTTATTGACACAGTGCATCATGTGACTCCGGCATCACTGACTAGAGCAGCATAACTAAAAGAGGCAGATACTGCAGACTCTACATAGTTGAGAGGGTGCCCCAGAACAGCATCATTTCAGCGACACACCCCCCATTAATGATGAGGTGGGTGAAGCTGTGAAACGCCAGCATATACTGATCACAGATTACCCCCAACACAGTCAAGCCTGAGATCTACATCTTTATCTACAGGGGATTAATTAGACGCAAGATCAAATAAATGTGTTTTTAATTTATTTTTAAAGGTTAATAGTGATTCACAATCACGAACAGTAACTGGAAGGCTATTCCAAAGTCGAGGAGCCTTGTGAGAGAACGCTCTTCCACCAGCAGTAATTTTATTTATTTTAGGCCAGACTAGACCAGCACCTTGAGATCGGAGCTCACGTGTTGGTTTGTACAATTGAATCAGCTCACTCAGATATTGTGGAGCCTGAATCCCAGTGTGCGTCACCATTCCTGCTTATCTCATGTTTCCTACTCTACTACCTTACCTTGAAACAATTGTTGGTGAATCACAGTCTCTGTCCACCAAAACCTTTCATGCCCTGAATTACTTATCACTCATAACAAACTAAAGGTGTTTTGTTTGGAGATGGCTGTTCAAGTGGTTGCATTCCTACTCAACACTTCAAATTGAAATATAAAGCACTGGTTCTGGAAATGCCTGGGTGAGTTTATCGTGTTCATCAAGTCCAGGCTTAAACCCCACCTGCAGCACAGTAAATGACCGTGTGCACACATATCCACAGATTGGTATAAAGTTGGACACAGTCTGGAAAGAAGGTGCCTCTTTATTGTGACCATGATGCTGAGCTCCTCACTTCTTTGTATACAGCATTCTGTCTTCACTGTGATCTCCTACTTCTGTTCGCTGATCACCTCTGCTGAAGGACTTTTTTTTAAGAACCTTGATCTTCCTGGCCTACTTTGGATGAGCACACATTAACAGCAGGTGTTTCAGTGTTCTGGATAGAAGATCCACATACTTTTTATACCCTGAGAGGGTCTTCTGCTGCACAGAATATCACGACTCTGGCATTCACCACTTTGCTGTGGTTACTGGGTCATCATCCACTTACCAGACCATCACTGATATCACAGTTCTTTATTTGACATTATCACGCTTTCTCACTGGGATTCGGGCTCAAATCTCCAGTGCTACAGTTGGCCCAGGTGACTGTAACATGCCAAGACATCATAACAACTGCAGACAGACCAAAAATTTTACTTGAAAACTTCCATAAGCACCACATAGTTAAGCCATAAGAACACTCCTACATTAAACGGATGATTTTAAGTTGTTGTTCTCCAGTGCAGCACTTCTCTCCCTTGTTAACTCAGCTTCCCTTTTGGCCTTCCATATACTTCTGCATCAACATTTTAAAAACAAAAATTGCATTAATGGTGGATTTTGCTGGCATGAAAACAAACTGCTGTTTACAAAGCTCACCTCTTTGGTAAATCTGTTTAACTCCTCTGTAGTTACTGCAGCTCCGCATATCACGCTTGTTCTTAAAAATGTAACTAATAAGCATCATCTCCAGTCTTTAAGCATCTTCTCACATTCCAAGATTTTGTTAAACAATCTCCCCTAAACATTCCCAAGCCTCTCCTGGTATCTAATCTAGACCAACAGCTTTTTCATTCTTCATGCTTTTTAAAGCTGCATTCACTTCCTCCTTGCTAATCTGAGATTTACCTTTGTTCACTAACTACATAATCCAACCTCCATAATTCTCATCATTTTCTACATTCAACAGTTTATAATTCTTAATCCTTCCACCTTTTTAGTCCATCCGTCTCATTACACAACCCATTCCCATCTGCATTCTTTGACATTCTAATTTGCTGTATATCCCAGCACTGTTGCTCTGTCTTGTCAACTGTCTTAAGTCCCTTTTACCATCTTTATTGTCCAACCTGTAATAAGGTTTGTCATAATCCATTTTCTTCAGTCTTAGCTATTTCTGGCATTGCTTTGTGCCTTATCACCATGTACCCCTCTTCTCATCTACTCACCTTGTCTGTCTGGGGATCCTTGTTTCTTTTTCGCCAACTTGTTTCTCCTTAAATGTTCTGCACTTAAATCAATCCACCAAATATCTTTACCTTTCTTTTTTTGTCCAGATGTCACACCAAGAATATTCCATCATCACTTTTTGAAATCATTGCCTTGTCGTCTAGTTCTCTTGTACAACAATCCAATGCCTGTCTCAGCTGTTTTCTAAATTCCAGACCACAGACATCTCCATTTATTTCTACTATCTGATCCTTGATTCTGCTCTCACTCTCTCTTTTCCTCACCACTAAAGACTTTCTACAAACCATTATCCAATAATGTTTATCTACAGCCCTGTCACCCTTTTACAGTCTCTAACTTCTTTTAGGTTTGAATCCTTCACGGACTATAAATCACCTGTGTTCTTCTTTCTTGACTCTTGTTACCCTGTATTCCTCATTGTTCACTAAAGCTATTACCATCCTTTATTGAGAAATCTACCACCATTTCCTTCACCATTAGCCATTCTGTGTTACTATCTTTAACACCTTTTCCCCTTTACCATCATGCCAGTTAAAGCCAACTGCAATCACATCTTTCTTTGATAACCTTTAAAACCTTTTCTTCTACGTTCTCACAGCCCACTTGTGGATCACATGTATTAGAAGCATTTAACATTACTTAATCAATGTCCGGCTTCACCCACAACAATTTATCACACCCTCTTTTTACCTGCAACACATTATTGATGTTCTTTTCTTTCAAGATAACTCTTGCCTCATTTCCACTCCCATCTAACTCATAATAGTACAATGTAAGCCCATCATGCATCCCCCTAGACTTACATCCATTCCACTTATTTTCTTACAAACATTTACCAACGCTTCTAGTCTCCATATATCAGCTAACTCTCTATTTACCAGTCATTGTACATACATTCACTGTTCCTACCCTCACATCTACCTTCTTACATTTATGCCTCTTTCTCTTCTGCAGAAGACTCTTACCCCTTCTCCTATTTATTGGCCCATCAGTTCCCCGTTGGCTGACAGTATTGGAGGAGACGTTGTTAATCGGGGCCGCGTCTGTTCTTGTATAAAAATTTAATTTTTGATCAGAGTGTTTGATTTGGCAGAGTTTTAACACCTGATGCCTTTCTTAATGAAATCCTTCATATTTATCATGGCTTAAAACCCACACTAATATGTACACCAAAAGTGGCTAGGCTTTCTTTAAAAAAATTATATTTTAAATACATGGAATTAAATTTCCAAAATATTCTGTTAAAAATAATCTTATTTGGGTTATACCATACTAGTGAAAAAGTTTGGACACACCGCCATCTGGCTCCATTGTCTATTTTTTCCACTTACCATATATCTGGACTATGTATATTTACAATAACAGACTGTAGTACATGTTTTCTTTTTTTTTGTTAATCCCCTGTTGTTTTACATTTACATGTAATTATTTAGCAGACTTTTTTATCCAAACAAACTTGTTCTTGGGGCAGCATGGGGGCTTAGTGGTTAGCATGTTCACTTCTCAGCGCTGGGGATTCTAGTTTCGAATCCCAATCCAGGTGAAGTTTTGTAATGTTTATGTTCCCCCCGTGTCCTCCTGTTTCCTCCCACAGTGCAAAAACATGGATTCAAGGTAAACTGAATACTATAAACACTCTATATAGAGTGTGTTTGTATGTTTCTGTGTGATTGTGTGTGCCCAGCGATAGATTGGCACCCTGTCCTGGGTGTATCTGCCCAGTGCCTAAAACGTTCCACCCATAACCCTAATAGAGGATTAAGCGAAAGGTAAAGAATGAATGAATGAACACGTTATCTGTTCTCTATTGGTCAGGACCATTAAAGAATATTTATATAATTTGGTATAATTATTTAGGTGGTGCATTTTTTATTGTCAGTTCTGTGTTTGTGTGTGTGTGTGTGGAGGGGGGGGGGGTTAAGTGCAGCAGTGCAGTTTCATTCAAACACCTTAGTGACACTGCTGGAATGAGAATAATGTACCACCCAAATCATATCTACTCTGTGGTGGAACAATCGGACCATTAGAGAACTTAGTAAAGGCACAGTATGAACTGTAGTCTACAAACATATGTAGTCCAATACAGTCTGGAATTTTAGAACTACAAATTCCATCTTTACGGTAAGTGGAACTAATAAACTGGACAGTATTGTATATAGTACTTCATTATTTTATTTTACAGGTATTTGTGAAAGAGATCTATTTTCAGTTGTTTCTTAAAAATGCCAAGTGACTCCACCCTACGGACA
This sequence comes from Corydoras maculifer, assembly GCA_019802435.1. NCBI lineage: Eukaryota > Metazoa > Chordata > Actinopteri > Siluriformes > Callichthyidae > Corydoras > Corydoras maculifer. Next base: position 558,823 of record JAFMOD010000933.1, read on the forward strand.
GAGTTGGGAAGATCGTTTCACCATTTTGCAGTGTTGAACGCAACAGGGTGAGAATTAACATCTTGGTGGCGGCAATCATCACTTGAGTGAAGTGAATGAGCTGGAGTGTATTTTGTAAAGATAGAGTAAAGGTAAGAGGGGCAGATCCATAAATGGTCCTGTAGATCAGAGTCAGTGTACTTGTACTGAATGCAGCAGCTACAGGGAGCCAATTGAGAGCAATGAGTAGTGGAGTGACATGATTTCGCTTGGACTGGTTGAACACAAGTCGGGCTGCAGAGTTTTGAATTAGTTGTAGAAGACTAATTGTGCAAGCTGGGAGACCAGAAAGTAACGCATTACAATAATCAAGCCGGGATAGAATGATAACTAACAGCTAAGTAGCATGTTCAGTGAAGAAAGTTCTGATCTTCCTGTTGTAAAGCAAGAATCTGCAGGAACGGGTGAGTTTTGGTGACCTAATAGTTAAAGTTAAAGTTAAAGATGTGAGTCTATTATGAAACCAAGGTTACAGACCAAATCGGTTAGAGAGAATGTGGAGCCATCAATTTAAAAGGTCAGTCCATGATGGATTGAGGGTATAGCTGGAATTATGAGATCTGTTTTTGCTAAATTTAATTTGAGATGACGGGCCTTCATCCAAACAGATATGTCGGTGAGGCAGGCAGATATCCGATTTGAGATTGTGGTGTCATTAGTGGAAAAAGACAAATGAAGGTGATTGTCATTTGCATAGCAGTGGTAAGACAAAACATGTGCCTGAATGACTGTGCCCAGTGATGTCATGTGTAAAGGAAAGAAAAGAGGACCAATACATAGCCCTGAGGAACACCAGTGAGTACTTGGTGAAAGTTAGAAATCTTCCCATTCCATGACACTTTGAAGGTCCTTTCTGTTAAATTCGTGTTGTACCAAAACAACCTAGTTCAAATAGAGTGGACAGTAGAATTTGATGATTTATCAAAAGCTGCTGAGAGGTTCAGCAGGATGAGGACAGAGGATTGAGCGTTAGCATTGCAGATTTAAGTGAGTCAACCACAGAAAGCAACGCTATCACAGTGTGACCGCCTCTAAAACCAGAACAAATTTGGGTTAAGCATTGTTTTTTTGAGCAGAGGTTTGAAAGAATCAGGAAAAGGAGCAGAGGTGAGGGAGGAGTTCATAATGTGAGTAAGCGCTGGTGTGATAGAGAAAGCAATCTATTCTATACTTTAATTATTATACCTCAGTATGTGTGATTTTTGAGTGTTTCCATTGAGATTGTGGCTTGATCTTAATATAGTGTCGTGAATTATGCCTCAATCTAAAATCATTTATTTCAAACATTCATGCAAATATGAGGCAGTTGTACGCTTGTGTTTAAGGAACCAGCCTTGTGTTCTGAAAGTCTCCGGTTCGATTCCGGGTGTCATGAAATACTATGGCTGAAGTGCCCTTGAGCAAGTTATCTAATCTCAATTGCATCCCCAGGTGCGTTATACAAGACTGCCCACCACTCATGGCACGTGTGCTTACTTCACTTGTGTGTGTATATGTGTGTGTTTCACTGCACACATCGATTAAATATGGAGGACTAATTCCTCTGTGTGTAAATACAGAAGGCAAATCTTTACTTCATCACTTTAATAACCACCTTCATACAATTAATTAATTATTGAGAAATCACATTTTTTTTACAATTGAGGTTGCTATATTCCTAATCTTAAGACATATATATTATAATGACCACTATTTTTGTATCTTTACCTAACTATTACCCATCTAAGAACATTCTGCACATGAATTTCGATTAGTCTGAGCATTTATAGTTTGTGTTTAAATACTTTGTGCACAGGAATCTGCTGAAAATTTTATTATAAAGAGTTATTTGATGTGATGTTTAATTCAATAGAATGTGTTCTCTACTGTATAATTTTAATTATCTTAAATATGTATTTTCTTAAAATATTGAAAAGTAATATGTCTTGTAATTCATTATAGTTTTCAGTATAGGAAGAACCTGTGGATTGATGACACCTTTTGTGTTATGTGTGCGTGTTTCTGTAATCATGCAGGACAGTTACACTAGTTAAGTTTATATTGATCAAGTGCTGTTAAAGAAAGTACACTAATAAAATTTGACAGTTACAAGTTTAGAAGTTCTATTGGTTGCCATACAATACTCAGGACATTTTACAGTAAAAATACTTAAACCTCCGTTAAATTCCAAAACTGTCACAGAATCCTTCAAGCAGAAAAGGTACAGAAAAAAATGCCATAGAATTTCCAGCAGATGTCACCATTTACATGGTATTTGTTGTGTAGAAAATGCTCTTGGAAGGACGGTTTAAGAGATTTCCTCATTGACCCATTCGTCCATCCATTCATTATCTTCCGCTTCATACTCTATTAGGGTCATGGGGGGTTCCCCATGCCCATCCAGTAGGGAAAACGTTTTGAGCGCTGGGCAGATACGCCCAGGACAGGATGCCAATCTATCACTTGGCACACACTCACTCACACAGACACGCAGACATGGGGCAATTTGGAGAATTCAATTGACTTGATCCATGTTTTTGGACTGTGGGAGGAAACCGGAGAACCCGGAGGAAACCCACATAGACACGGTGAGAACATGGAAACTCCAACCAGATTGGGATTCGAACTGGGAATCCCTAGCGCTGAGAGGCGAATGTGCTAATCACTAAACCACCGTGCCGCCCTCATTGACCCCTATAAGACTTTAATACAGTTGAAAAATGTTTTGTAAACAACCAAATTTCACCGTAAAGAGGTTCTACTACTAATACTCTACATTATTACTTGGAAGGTATTTTAATAAACCCTATATATATTAAATTAATTGTCTGGTTATTTTATCTTTTTCATGAAAAGTATCAGGCTGTTGAAACTATCATTCACAACTAATGTGGTTTATGACACAGTACAATTACCAATTCTAACCTAATTAGGTTTTTACCGTTTCAAACACACTTTCAGATTATTTATGTACAATTTTATTCAAATCTGATCCACTAACCCACCCAATTAAGTTTAAGTGTAGTCTGGATCTAATATTAGATGCCCCCGAGCTGTGTGCAAAAGTGTATTAATTACTATGTATTCTAAAGACATTTTAACAGAAAAATTTGGAAAGTTGGTCAGGAATACTATATAAAGTTTTTTATGACAGCCAACATGTGTGCATGATATGGTGCAAACTTTACCATAAACTGTAAAAACTGTTCCCCAGATACCAGTCTCTTTATGTATACTTTTAATGCTCCGCTGCATGGTTGGTGAACGTGATGTAAAATTTGGTAATACTTTCTATGAATCCAGTATTCATAATGTATTATAGGTGCATTCATAAAGCTTTATAATGTATTAATAAAACATCATATAATTTGTCATAAGCCTCTGTTAATGTACATGTATGTTAACGACCATGGTCATAAATTCACTTATTCCTTCATCTTATGCTTAATCCTCTACTAGGGTCGCGAGGTGGTGGGGATTCCCATCCAGGGGAGAATGTTTCAGGCGCTAGGGAGACACACCCAGGACGGCGTGTAAATTTATCACTAGGTACACACACACTCACTCCATGTGCACAGGAAGCACATGGAAACTCCAACCAGATTGGGATTCGAACCTGGATCACCAGTGCTGAGAGGCAAACGTGCTAGCCACTAAGCCACCGTGCCCCACTGGTCATGAATTGTTAGAATAATTTTATATAAGTACTGCAATACATTATAATATAAACATTAAACTCTTTGTATTTTTAGATGTTCTAACAATATACAAGATTATTTCATTTTTCTAAATACAATAAGTAAAAAAGTATATTTTATCATGCATTATGAAACTTTTGCTATACAACTTAATGGCACAATTTTTATAACACTTTTTAAATGTGGATATAAACATCTATGTACACCAAAAAGTGTAGTAACTCAGTGGTTAGAGTGTTGCGTTATGTATCCGAAGGATGTGGGTTCAAATCCCAGGTTCACTGAAGTTACCAATGTGGGTTCTTGAACAAGACCCTTAACCCTCAATGCTCCAGGAGTGCTTATGTTCTGACCCCAAACAATACTTGGGTTGGGATACTTGTTGTTGCTTAGGATAAAAGCGTCTGCAAAATGACCTAATGTTAAAAATAACAAATGTTATGGTAACACGTTACCTAAATCCGACATTCATAATGCGTTATTAACACATTCATAAAGCTTTATAAAATATTCATAATGCTTTTAAATACTTTTCATAAGCCTTCTTTAATTTCCATAGATGCCCATAACAACAGTAATAAGGTGTTATAAGAAAATGCCATAAGATGCCATTACAAAATATTGGATTTATAGAAAGTGTAACCAAAGTTATTAACAGAGTATTATAAAGCTTGATGAATGTGTTTACAATAAATTTTTTCACAATTATAAAATATTCTTTCTGTTTCTAACACTTTATAAGTGTGGACATAAACATTTGAGTACATTAACAGAGGTTTATGACACGTGTTATAAAACATTAGGAATACTATATAAAGCTTTATGAATGTGTTTACAATACATTATGTCACTTTGTGATTATACTACTTTATGAATGTGGATAAAAACATCTATATTCATTAACGAAGTGTATTGTCAAGTGCTTTTAAGCATTCTGAATACTTTATAAATCTTCGTGAATGTGTTTATAATACATTATGAATAATGGAGTCATAGAAAGTGTTACTGAAACATTGTGTAAATAGAACTTGGATGAAACCAATAAACTGAAACCTGCACTGATCTTTTACTTCTTTTAAGAAATAGACTGACATTGTATGACTCTGCAGGGGTAATAAATAGGTGCAATAATACCCATGACAGACAGGAAATGAGCAGATAAAGTGCTTCAAAAAGTCGAAATTGAAGAGCTCTGTGTACTTAATCCCCTATGAAGTATCTAAAGGATGAAAATTTGTCATCAGGGATTATTTGTTGACACTATGCAGTTTTCTGCAAGTATGCTATGTGCAAAAGATGGTTTGTTATGAGGACGGCTGGTAATATGCGGTTCTATAATGCCTACTTATAGACTATGAGCAGCCTCAAACAGAACATTCTACCAAGCTGAAAACATGGCCTCCAAATATTTCATATTGACAGCTGGCACTGTGCTGAGCTGTGGAATATAGAACTTGTGATATTACCATCTTCATGCCATTGAGAACATGTACCTTGAGTCAAATACATTTTGATATTACATTTTAGATTTAACATTTCATAATTATGGAGGAACAATAATTAAGTGTAGCATACATGTTCAACTTATTAAACCCTATTTTTTTGGGATTTTTGTGCCCTGTGAAATGTGCAATGCACGATGGGATGGTTTGATAAGTTTTGTAATGTATGAAATTCAGTGGTCTTCCCTGACTTTAACACTATTCCATTTATGGTACACAATTTAGTACAAAAAAAAAACATATCCAGTATTCCAATCACAAATTTGCAATTGTTTTGGGAATCCTTAATTCCCAAAACGATTAATAAAGTATGATTTAAAAGGGTGGGTAACACTTTACCTCAATTCGATATTCATCATCCATTGTAAACACATTTATAAAGCTTTATAAATATTCATATTGCTTTATAATACCCATCATAAGCCTTTGTTAATGTCCATAGATGTTCATAACCATACTATATATGTGTTATAAGCACTTGACATAAGGCTTTATAACACAAAATTATAAAGTTGTTGATGCTGCCCGGCTGCTCAAGGATTCCCCCACTGAGCCTTGGTCCTCACAAGGTTTTTTCCTTAAAATAATAACATAACAACGAGTTTTTTTTCTTGCCACTGTCTCTTCAGCTTGCTCTTTGGGAGTTTAAAGGCTTATAACTCTGGAAAGCTGCTTTGTGACAATGTGCTATTGTAAAAAGCTCTATATAAATAAATTACTTGAACTTACTTGAACAAAGTGACAAATTATAAATGATAGATTTTAACTGTTCATCAAATAATTATTGAAACCAGTGACATAAAGCCTTATAACATTTGTGTTTAATGAGTACTACTCTAAAAAATGATTTTATAAGTGCTCAAAACACTTTATGAAAACGTATAAGCTCTCTTCACAGGCAAAAGTAAAGTGTTGTCATTAATTAAGTAAGAATGTCTAAACATCTAAAGAAACAAAACTCTAAATAAGTTTATATTATAATGCATTATGTCACTTTGCGTCATTAAGCCTTATGTCAAATTGTTATAACAATGATGACTGTGAATATGAACATCTGTGTACATTAATAAAGGCTTATGACAAATGTTACAAAGCATTATGAATACTTTATGAATGCACTATAAATGCATTATGAATACCAGATTCATAAAAAGTGTCACCAAAAGGTGATGTGACCAAAATACAAAAAACAGAGAGCAGTCTGTTTGGGTTGTGTTGCACAAATTTGTTTCTAAACAGAACTCGGTCTGTCATTAAAAGTACTGCTGTGTCAATGTTTTGTCCTGTTGTCAGTTAAATGAATGTTCAAATTAATTCCAAATTTCCAGATTTCAGTTTTATTGCATGTTTAGAATGTGTCCGGACTTTAGAACGCTATCCTTTGCTTCAATTACTGTAATATGATGACCACTGCAAAAATCTGTTAGATATACAGGTTAAAGTACAGACATCTTGGTGAATAGTGAAGGAGAATAAAAATCAGCGGTGTCACTGACACTGATATTGTGTTATGTAATGATGAACAGCCAAAACAGCAAAACACTACAGATTGCAAACAGTAAATTTATTGTCCTGGCATCAGAACATCATTAAAATCCAGCCTGATTATCTATGGATCTTGGTAACAACAATAACTGAGACTAAGGTTTAACAATGCCAGATCTATTGTCTTTTTTTTCTTAGAACATTTAGGTGAACAAAACCATCCTTTTTTATACTTCTTTTCTTGCAATTTTTGTTGCTTTTAGTGACACCGACATCTGCACATAAAAAAATGATATAGATGTATATCTATACGTATATTATATAATTATCATTATATATGAACTTGCCAGTCTAATAGTTTTATGGTGCTTTGCCAAGTAGAACGGTAGAAGCAACCTGTTAGAAACAGCGTCTCTCGTCTCCAACATGGACAACACACGGCACACGCACACTCAGCTAACACAGAGAGACAGATTTTGTACATCTTTGGAGGAATTTTCATGTAGGTCTTGCCCTCCGGCTAGTTAATCCAGTGTTGGCTAGTAGCTTAATACATTCCAAAAATCAAAACACACTGATGAACAAAAAAGTACTTCCGGAGTGGAAATTACTAATAAACAACTTTTAACATCTGCAGTGCTGATTTCAGTTTGGCACGTTTTCTTTTCATGTGAGATGTTTTCAGTTGCATCTTTTATGTTCCAAAATCCACCCTAAATCAAAAACGTGAAGAAATAAAAAAAAAATCTTAATCGAAAAATTTCTATCTCTTTTTTCGGGCAGTGAAAAAGCACTTCATCAACAAGGGTTATGGAATGTCCTAACTGGTGGAAACTGGTTTCACAAGCACACTCATATCATAAGAGCAAACAACACTCACCTGGAATCATACCCTGTTCTGAATATGGGACTCAGGTAGCTGATGACCTAAGTGTTTTAATTTTTAAAAAATACTGTAAAACAAGACCCAAAGCCCCTAAAGGCTTCAAATGGCAGCAATGTTATGTGCATACAGCACTATAATTTCTGTGATGTACATTAAAAACATTGACTGATTAAAAAAATTAAAAAGAAATGAAAGGCTGAAAAATTGGAAAAGGATAAAACTTGAATGACTCATGGAGACTTTAAATAAAAAAGTGAAAGTGAAAAGCTGTTCCCATGGCTCAACATAAACCATCTGACCATGTATCAGTTTATCCAGCTGTCTGCTGCTTTATCCTACACGCAATGTCTTAAACCCTTTTAATATTACCACTCAGACATTTACAGTTTAGATTCTCCTTTCTCCTGTACAAGCACTGTGCTTTCATAAATCCATTCTCAAGGACTCCTTTAATTCCAGCCTCCATCTCACAGCCCAATGCCACGTTCTCTGTGGAACAAGCCTTTGATAACCAAAATGTGCTGACAAAATGTTTAGTGGTATGCATGCACATGCACAGATTTCCAGCCACTCTTTTGGGGGGCAGAGGGGAGTTCATGGGTCAAGTGGTCCTACACCCAGGAATCAGGAGAAGCAGGGTAGTGGCTCGTCTCGTAATTAAGTTCGCTGTAAGGACGGGCAGCCGAGTAGAAGTCCACATAGTTGCCAGTGGACTTGAGTCCCAGGTGCATGCTGAGATCTGCAGTCGGAGGAGGTCGATGAACCTGATCCTCAAAAAAGGGCTCCTCAAAGTTTCTAGTTGAGTTCTGAAATGGTGGAAGTGCCTCATAGTCCTTTTGCACAGTCTCCTGTGGCGGTGGATGGACTGGGACCTGAGATAAAGAAAAAAAAAAAAACGACAAATGTAATAATGTAATTCATTATACTTAAAAAGTTAAATTTGTATGTTTCCAGTTATATCTAGTGAATTAGTTTTCATGTTTTTGGACTTCTTTTGGACACCATCGGCGGAAATACATGACACTTGATGAATAGCATTTTACTTTAGCAAACCTGCTGATTGTGAAGCAAATAATACAGTATATTAGCATAACTCATTTTAAAAATAAGCAATTTAAATTTGAACAATTGACTTGAACAATTGAACAATTGAAATTCGAACAATTGACTTGAATAGTACAGGTACAAGTTATGAAAAACAAGATATGAAAAATATGAAAATATAAGGAAAAAACAAATTATTTATTTGTTTAAATTAGGGCAGTAAGAATAAATAAAAAATATTCAGAGTTAATATTAAGATTTCATGAAAAAGCCTTTTTATATTATTTTAATATTTTCATTATTTTAAAATGTTCTTTTTGTTTATTGCTTGTTTTAATTTGACATTTTGTTAATTATTATAACCATATAGTTATCAATTTACAATTATCGGTGTAGAAGTACTGTAGTTGTAGTTGTATCTACCACACAGATCATTTGTTATTTAGAGCCATGAAGTTAAAAAAAAGTATTAACTGTAACTTATTTGATGTTTAACAAAATTTGCCAGATTTTAATCACATCATTAGAAAGGACATTATTCGGCTGAGACCACCATAGCTACAACCTTAAAGTGAGCTGTGTAACAGCCCTAAATCACGTCTATGCCTACTACATCTCCCAACACTCCTTTCAGCCAACATCACATCATTCAACGCAACTGCATGGCCAATCCCTGGAGTTCTGACCCATTTGGCTGATCTACTTTCTACTTAATACTACTCAGGACATTAAGTCCACACAACCGCTCTTAATGCAAAGTTTAAATTTCTTCGGCATAATTCTGTCAATTTTACTTTTCAACTTTTGTTACTAATAACAGCCATTTCCCTTTACTCCCTGAGATACCTGCCAATTTCTGTCTACCATGACAGCAAACTTGCCATCCTGGAAACAGCAGGAACTGACACAGCAGTGAATGCGACTGTCAGTGATGGTCAGCTGCTGGGATGGCAGCAGCAGATTGTGACAAAGTCCATTACTGAACAAGGGGTTCAATAGCAAAGCCTGGCTTCTTTGGTTCTAGTAGATATCACCATTGTATTACAAACACCTGCCACAGCAAAGAATCCACCACAGTCACAGCCACATTAGCACATCTGTTGGATGACCAATTTTTTTGCACAACACTCCCACATTAATATCCAACATCTTAAATTACTTTCATAATCTCTAGCATTTTATATAATGAAACAGAAAGCTCAAAAAAGCCCAGAAGTTCCTCAACTTCCTTGCGGACATCTCTGTCACCCCTCTGCCTCAACATGTTCTACAGCGGGACTATAGAGAGCATCCTGAGCACCTGCATTACCGCATGGTTTGGGAACATCTCAGATCACAAGAACCTATAGCGAATAGTAAAGACAGCTTAGAAGAACATCGGGGGTCTCTCTCCCATCCATCAGGGACATCTAAACCACCTGCTGCACCCACAAAGCCACAAACATTGTGGATGAAACCATCGACTCTTCTTAATAATGCCATCTGGCAGGACATATCGGAGCATCCAAGCCTCGTCCACCACCAGCCTTTGTAATAGATTTGACCACCAGGCAGCCCATCTACTCAACACACAGAAATGGAACTAAACTGATCCCACACATACAAACGCACACGTCCATGCAAAACTGAAAAAAATTGGCTCTGTCTCTCTACCTCAAACTGCTGCTACCTCAATAATGCCCTGGCATTTTGGGCTCAGACCGGCCACTGATAATTAACAGAGGACAACCGTCTAGTAATTAATGAATGTGTTGTCTGACGTATTATTTCACTGTCGCAATCTTACCTAATCCAACTCTAATTATTGTTGTACTCTATTCAGCAGTGGGCCTTTAAAGCCTAGTCCATGAATAAATAAATAATTTCCTTTCATAGCGTTTCCCTCGGCTACGCCAGTTCCAGACTGTATTTTCTAATTAAAGCATCTGACCAATCACAATTCTGCATCATTAGTTGTCAGGTTTGATATACAGAATTGTTCTGTGTTCACCTTTAGAATAAATTGTTTGGGCCCATTAGCATAAATAAGTGTACAACAAACTGTTGCTTCATCCAGATTTTGAGATGGGGGGGGGGGGGGGGGGGGGGGGGGGGGGGGGGGGGGGGGGGGGGGGGGGGGGGGGGGGGGGGGGGGGGGGGGGGGGGGGGGGGGGGGGGGGGGGGGGGATATATATATATATATATATATATATATATATATATATATATATATATATATATATATATGTGTGTGTGTGTATATACATAAATATATAACGGCATTGGCCTCTGAGGTATGCCAGATGGCCAGTCCAGACCTTTAATCTGCACCTCATTTTCCCACGTCGGTACTTCACTGTCCTGTCCGTTAAAAAAATGTCTAATGTTTGTTGTATTCTTTGTATAGTTTTATCTTAATTTTGCACAGTTTGCCACTATATGTAAAGTCTGCACTGTCATCTTTTTTGCACTGTGTGTTCCATGTTGCACCATGGTCCTAGAGGAACGTAATTACGTTCCACTTTGTACTCGTACTAGACTTTAATAATATCCCAGCGTGGGTCCCTACTTGTGTGGAGAAGAGGAGGTATGAATTTTTGCTGTTTTTAAACATCCAAGCAGAATGTTGGCAACATTGATACTTTGCTGAAGCTGGTTTATGGGACTTCACACTGCTTGTGAGTCTCGAGTTTTGCAGCTGAATGTGACTGGAATGAGGCTGCACTTATCTCTGTTTTTCATCATGAAATCTAACTTGGACAGACTTTAGTACCTTTCTGAACAGCCTTATCAGCATAATCATAAACCCTTCTTACTAAGGGTTTTTTAGGCCACTAAAAGTAAATCACTACCCAGCCAAAACCTCAGCATCTCACCGGTGACTATGCAGTTTTATATTCATGCACACTGCTGAAAAAAGCATCTTTGCATTGATAAGAAATAATTATTTTTTTGTGGTTCTGACCAGTCCTTTGTCTTTTCCTGTGCTTGTGTTGCCATACCAAATTAGAAGCATTCGCCACGTCACAGATCAATGTTATGTCTCACTTTGATGCTTTTATGATTCTCATGTGCATATCAATGTACCCAAATAATATGCCAAGCAGGAGACCATAAAACTGAACATTGATATCCTGTAATTGATATGCCCTTCACTTATTCGCAGCAGTAGGAATTTTTATGGAACCCATGGAACCCATGGAAGACTTATTTGCTTTTATTGCATATGCAGAAGAGTCACTTTGATTATCTTCCCGTGCCCTTTGATTTGGCCAAAGCACCTTTAGTGTGCTAAAATTTTATCAGATGTAAAATGCATATGAAAGCAAACATTGACAATATCTCATTATACTCAGCATCTCTTCCTATTGACAGTCAACATGTTCTTTATGTGATCCAGCATCTGTTGCAGAATCGACACTTTTAAAGCTATTTGCTGTTAAAGCTAAAAGATGTGAATTCTGTCTATATTCTGTCTCTGCCAGCTGTCATTATGGATAATAATGAGATACAAGCCATTTTTAGTGGCTTTAGCCCCAGATGGTTAAAGAGATGCAGTGATTTCTTCTCTCTCTAGTTTCCAATCTCATATTGGCCTGGCTCCAAGAATAAAATGGCATATATGCTCCAGAAAACCCTGTCACTTCCAAACCTATTTTACCCTTATCTTTCAGTTTTGTCATAGCTAGATCCTGACCCTGCTTTCAGAGGAAAATAAATTAATTCCCCAAGCATTGCAAGATCGACTGATTACTTTGGCTCATTTCTCTCCTGAACTCGGGTGTGAGAACGACAGAGATGCAAGTGTTTCCCTAAATTATAGTTGGAAATATGGAGGTAACGACAAAAATTTGGTCCAACAAAAAGTTCCAACAAAAATTTACAAACACTGTCGTTTAACTGTGTAGTTGGAACTACAGATTTAGTCCTTGTAAGCTTAGTTCCTGGGCATTACGTCATTGATAACAAAGGACGCAGTGTAAAGACACGTGTCAGTACACTAAAAATGTATTATTATCATCTGACTTCTTTATTGTTCTTTGTCTTATTCAAGACTGTGCTACTTGAAAGACGACGTTGAATTTATACATTTTCAAAAGTGATATATTTCCTGTGTCTATGATTCCATTAACCTTGCTTATCGTGTATTTAAAAAAATAGTTGGCTGTTATTATATTTTTTATGATTTATTTATTTTATTACATTTATTTGTTGATTGTTAGTTATATGATGACAACATGTTCAGAACTAAGTTGTCTACATAAGTAATGTGATTCCATAATTCATTCATTCATTATCTCCCGCTTTATCCGCTATTAGGGTCGCGGTGGGGTTCCCCATGCCCATCCGGGGGAGAACGTCACGGGCGCTGGGCAGATAGACCCAGGAAAGGGGGCCAATCCATCGCTGGGCAGTAATTCCATAATAATGGTCATATTTTTGCATCATTTTACAAGGTTTAGAAGTTGGCCATGAAAATCAGCCCAAACACATTTGTAAACAACACAGAGGTTTGAACTACTGTAGTACTAGCAAATTACGATGGTTTTGGGAAACCGTTATACTTCAAACATTAGTAATTTTAAGTTTATGAACATGTTACTTTAAAGCTTACCTTTGTCATTGAAACACACATTAAACACAATTTAAGACCAAAACAAAGTTACTCATTGTTTGTCAAAACTGGTGGAAATCTTTGGCAGCTCACATTGATCAATTGTATCACATGCAACTTGGCACAAAGTGAAGCTCAACGTACTCTCCATGCTGGTAAACCCATTTTGCTTCCTGTTTCTGCACATAGCTATATATTATGTAACTGCCCTACCCTGTTCTCAAGATAAGCGGGCAATTTGCACCATAATGGACCAGTTCTCAAGAGCCATCAGACTCCTTGGTTATCTTCTGCCCTCCGAGCTGCTAAGCATCTCTTTAAAAATATTTTTCATCGCTTTGATCGTCTTGAGGACGTCCTGTCAGACTGGGGATCACAGTTCATCTCTAAGGTTTGACAACGCTTCATGGAAAAGGTAAGCATGTCAGTCAATCAAAGAATATATGAATGCAGCTATCGAGGGGTAGCCATGTATATAAGTATATTCTGTTTTGAAAATCAGCAAGATTCGAGTCACCTCCTTCCCTGGGATGAAATAGCACAGAACCCACTGACCCAGACTTTTTTTAGACCCAACAATTTACCAAACAATTTACATTTTTTGAAACGTAAATTTACTCCATTTGACCCAACTCTATCAAACACATTGGCCGTCAATGACTGGTTTCACTGCAGTGTCCACCAATTCATAGATTGAGTTTTACAACAGGTTGGAGGTGGGGTGGGAGTGGCTATGTCATGTCCATGCCCACTCTGCTCCCAGACTAGAACTCCCCAGGCTCCATTCAACCAACATCACTCCAGCTATTGTGGCTGCATGCCCAAAGAATTTATCTTTAACTGTAATACCATATCATTGACTTTTGCTTCAGTTTTTTCAACCTACATTTTATATGCTGCTTTTTTTATTATTAATAAAGCTTGTTACCTCTCAGCTCCCTGTGTTTGCTGCCAATTTCTGCCTATCATTATAGAGTAAACCTAGGAGAATACTTTAAATTGGAAAATAAATATGACTAAATACAACACGTCCTCATGCTAAGTAGTTCACAACGCTCACTTGGGAAGATGACTAAACAATACTTTCAAATGATGAATGAAATTAAGTTTGTAATAAAGGAATAGAAAAGAAAATGTCATAGAGCCTAATTGCATATATTTCTTTTGAAGAATTTATTAATTAAAAAACTAAAACATTTACCCACTTTAGGTAAATGCACCACATTTACAAAATTGTTGCAAATACAAATGCTTTGCTATTCTTGTTTATTTCATTTCATACATTGAAACAATATAAAATAAGCAGAAAAAAAATATTCAATACAAAACTTTATGCAAAAAGATAAAAAATGCTGATATTTGGATTTGTGGCCAGTGATAGGTGCTGCTAAAATTAGATTATTTATAACCAATTGATGGGTGGCACGGTGGCTTAGTGGTTAGCACGTTCGCCTCTCAGCGCTAGGGATTCCCAGTTTGAATCCCCATCTGGGTGGAGTTTCCATGTTCTCACCGTGTCTGCGTGGGGTTCTCCGGTTTCCTCCCACAGTCCAAAAACATGGATCAAGTCAATTGAATTCTCCAAATTGCCCCATGTTTGTGTGCGTGTCTGTGTGTGTGAGTGTATGCCCAGCGATAGATTGGCTGTCCTGGGTGTATCTGCCAGCGCCCGAAATGTTCTCCCCTGGATAAGCATGGGGAACCCCCCGCGACTCTAATATAGGATAAAGCGGAAGATAATGAATGAATGAATGAATGAATGAATGAATGAATGAATAACCAATTGATTGGTTATAATTAAGAAAACTTTATATGTAAAAAAAAAGGGTCCAATATTTACAACCATAAACATGTAGATACTAAAAAAGTAACAAAGGATAAGAGAAACAGCTTATTGAAAAATATGAAAAATCTTAAGACTAGATGTTTTAATGTTTTAGTGTCCACTGTGTGCAACTTCAATAAGAAATGTACAGCACATTGCATGGTAGATACCCCAAGCTATCCCTAGTTGTTGAAGCCAAAGGATACCAAGTAACTTTCAAACTAATTTAAACTGACCTGCATACACAGCTAATTGCAGTCAGCTAACAATATTTATCACCTTCTCCAACACATATATTAATGAAACAGAACTTACCTGAGGAAGCCACAATCCTTCTGGTAGAACTTCCTGTAGACAGACGAGACCAAAATAAAGCTTTGTGGTAACGCACATAATTTTACATTTAATAGAAAATAAAAAAGTTTTTTTTTTAAAGAAAAGAGCCTACTATCACAAATAGAGGAGATTCAAATCTGGCACTACAGTAGATGCCCTGACTGTGTGTGTAGTATCATAAAATGTGAAGACTTTTAAAGAATTCTAATGAGCACTGTAGGGACCATTGGAAAAGCTCAGGCTATGTTTTAGATCACAGTGACCTATCATACTTCATAAAGCATCCACTGGTTCAAGAAAAAACACTGGATGGTTCTGAAGTACACAAAAATCTAAATGCTATAGAACAGATAGGGAGATCTGAAAACAGAAGTGGGGAGAAGCACCATTCAGCTTGAGACAAAGTTGGCAATAGAAATATGGTCTAAAGTTTCTAAAGTGAAACCCATTAATGGATTCAGATAGTCATTGATATTAGTTGTTTTCAAACCGTGTGTTAATAAAGCAATAAGGCACAAGAGGGTGTGCATTATTGTGAATATATCACAGGAAAGAGATATTACATTTACATTTAGTCCTTTAGCAGATGCTTTTATCCAAAGCGACTTACAAATGAGAACATCACAAGTCAGTAGTTATGAAGAAAACCAATATGATGCTGCGCCCCCCGCTTATTTATCTTTATTTATTTATTTATTTATTTTTCTACAATAGGTATTTGTTAAAAAGATGTGTCTTCAGTAGTTTCTTAAAACTTCCTAGTGGCCTTATGGACAGAGTTGGGAAGATTGTTTCACCATTTTGCAGTGGTGAACGCCACAGAGTGAGAATTAGCTCCTTGGTGAGGTGGAATCACCAGGCGTTAATTATCACTGGAGTGAAGTGAATGATCTGGAATCTGTATTTTGATAGAGTTAAGGTAAGAGGGGGCAGATCCAGATCCAGAAATGGTCCTGTAGATCAGAGTCAGTGACTTGTACTGAATGCGAGCAGCTACAGGGAGCCAATGGAGAGAAATGAGTAGTGGAGTGACATGAGTTCACTTGGGCTGGTTGAATACAAGTCAGGCTGCAGAGTTTTGAATTAGTTGTAGAGGTCTGATTGTGGAAGCTGGGATACTGGCAAGTAGCGCATTACAATAATCAAGCCGGGATAGGATGAGAGCTTGAACTAACAGTTGGGTAGTATGCATTTATTTTCATAGCAGAGTGCCTTTACACCTCTTTCTCATAATTTATTTATAATAATGCACAATCTCTCATGTCTTACTGCTTTTAGAAAATGATTACAGACACATTATATAAAAAAGAAGGTTTGATTTATAAATCAGTCTATTAAAAGCAATATTGTTAATAAAATGGTTTTCCATAATTAGTCCGTAATTTAATAATTTTTAAAGTGAACACTGATCACTGAGTAACAGGTTTTAGGTTTCACTAACCATCAAATATTGCCATTTAGTGGCCAAATAACAGAATGTGCTTTATAAAGAAACAATGGGAAAATAATGTATTGTAGATCACACATTAATACGAATGTGAAGCGGTCAGAGGTGTGTGTTATTATCAATAATGTTGTGGCTGGACAAATGGCATATTTAAGGACCAAAACTAATGGTTTTATAATAAATATAAAATTAATGGTGCCAATTATCAAGTCCATTTTAAGCATTCTGTGTAAAATAATGTAAACATTTTTCCTGTTTTTGTGCTCTTCAATGCAAACTAAATAAATAAACATGAATACATGAGCAGTTACAACTGCAAAAATGTCCTGGGAAGAAGTTTAAGGGTGTAATTTTTTTTGACATAAATGTATTATTATTATTTATATTTTTTGTTAATGTTTTACTTAACCTGATACAGTTCATCATTCGTCACCGGTCTGTGTCTGTCATGTTTTGCTTATTTGTTCCGTAGTCTTTGTTTATTTATACATTAGTCCTTGTTAATTTGCCTTTAAACTTGTTATTATTATCAGGTGAGTTCGCCCATCACAGTCCTTCCTTGTTTGTATTTAAGCCTTAATTATCAAGCCTATTTTGTCTGCTCATAATATTTAAGTTTGTCCCATGTGCTTGTGCATGTGTGGTTGATTCCTACACTGTGTGTCTACAGTAAAAACTTTTTTCACCTCACTATTTGGACTCTGTTTAGGTTGGTGAATGCATGCAAATAAGTGTATTCTAAAAGGTTTATTATTTATGTTCATGATTTTAATATTTGTAAAGCCATGTTATAGTTATTTTAACTTAATGTTGTATAAGTTTATTAAGTGGTTCAAATGAATTAGAAAAAATACTTTTTTTAATTCAGTATAAAATATTTTAGGTTATATGATATAAGGGCAGCATGGTGGCTTAGTGTTTAGCATATTCCCCTTATAGTGCTGGGGATTCCCAATCTGAATGGAGTTTACATGTTCTCCCCGTGTCAGTCTATGTTTACTCCAGGTTTTCTGTTTTCTCCCACAGTCCTAAAACATGGATTCAAGGTAAACTGAAAGCTCTAAATTGCCCCATATAGTGTGTGTTTTTTTGTGTGTGTGTCGGTGTGACTGAGTGTGCCCTGCGATAGATTGGCGCATTGTCCTGCATGTATCTGCCCAGCATCAAAAACTTTCTCCCCTGGATGGGCATGGAAAGCCACTTCTTGACCCTAGTAGTGGATTAAGTGGAAGTTAATGAATAAATGATATACCAAAATAAAACATTAGACTAAACTTAATATCAGCCAATATCTAACATGACTACATTTATATTTGTGTGATAAATTAAGTCAGACATCTTTATTAATCATTATATAGTCTAATACTAATAGGTGGTAAAGACTGAATATGGACAACAAAACATGCAAAGAAGGCGAGAAGGAACAGATGTACATCACAAACTAATTGTTCCATTGATCTCTTATTTAATTTCTTTCACCTTTGTAGCTTCAGTTCTTCAAAATTAATGGACCTTCAAGGACTGCTGAACATGTCTGTCCATTTAACAAGCTTAATGAAATTGGAATGAGGACTGTACTAGAAATGTGATCTATGTAATTGGAAATGATGCAGAGCATCATAACGTGACTGAAGAAAAGTGCATGTGTGAGCTCACAAGGTTTATTAATAACGACTCAGACAGATGCATTCTAGAAAAAGTTTGATGAAATAGAAAACCAAAAAATGTAATAGTCATATTGAAGTACGTAGGCCACTGATATATATATATATATATATATATATATATATATATATATTTATATAGGGGCGGCACGGTGGCTTCGTGGTTAGCACGTCCGCCTCTCAGCACTAGGGTTCGAATCCCCATCTGGGTGGAGTTTGCATGTTCTCCCTGTGTCCGCGTGGGTTTCCTCCGGGTTCTCCGGTTTCCTCCCATAGTCCAAAAACATGGATCAAGTCAATTGAGTTCTCCATATTGTCCCATGTAGAGTGTGTTTGTGTGCATGTCCGTGTGCTCAGTGAGTGAGTGTGTGCGCAGTGATAGGTTGGCGCCCTGTCCTGGGTGTATCATCCCAGCGCCTGAAACGTTCTCCGCTAGATGGGCATGGGGAACCCTAATACTGGATGAAGCGGAAGATAACGGATGGATGGATATATATATGGTAGGCTGTCAGAGCCTTCAAAGTCTTCTCTACAGGCCTATAAAATATCTGAATTACAGACGGAGGGTAAATATGTTTCTGTATAAATGCTATTTCAATAATTTCAATTGTCTGTCTTCCGATGTATATTTTCATATTAAATCAAAATGTTTTTTGCCGACCCGGTAGCATTAAATTAGTATCAATCAACCTGTTGCTTCAACCAATTAGATTTTAGGTTGGCAACAGCAAGGCACTCTTGCTAACAGAGGTTAGCTCAGCATATTCACGTATTTTGATTGAATAGTTAGAGATTGTACCACCTTGGAAGACTTATTTTTGAAATACGACTCGACTTTCAGCATTAACGTCGATGGCAATAGAAAAGGACTTCAAGGACTTTTAAATACTTTGCTTCTGCAAGTTGTATGGCTCTGCTCAGTTATTACCTGGTTGTGTTTGACCTCTTCATTCGGTACCGCATAGGAGTTGCGGAAGAGTGTGGAGGTTCCGCATGAGACTTGAACTGTGAAATAAGCCAGAAATAATACATTTCGATTATGCAGTAAGGAAAAGGATGTTTTTTTCTTTTGAAAATAATACCCACTGTGTTGGAGTGACAAGTTATACTTCTGTAATGCTTGCATCATCTAAAGACTTCCTACCGATCTGAACTTATTTAGAAGAGTTCAAAGGGACAGCTCTATGAGCAAGAGAAATAAGTCAATATATACACAGTGAGCTAACATCTGCAGAGCCCACGACTGCTTTTGGTGGAGTAATGACTACATACTGTACTAAAAATGCATGGCAGGATTTTTTTACATCTGTAAATTTGATCTGTTTTTTTCTTCTTCCGTTCTATCAGATTATTTCTTCTAGTTTTTCCACATCTCCGCTTTACCACCCCAATACATTTTTTTTCGTACATTTTATATATCACTCTTGTTTTAATCTGCTTTATTGTTTCTTCATTTTCTTCTTTCATTTTTTAAATTTAGATACCTTTTTTGAAACATTTTATTGTTAATGTAGTTGCACATTTTCTCTCTTCTTGGTCTTCTATATATTTTGCCTTTTTTCCCCTCTTTTTTGTTATTACTTGATATTCCTTTAAACTGATTTTTTTTAACTCCTCCAGCATGTCTTTGCTACATTCCATTTTTTGTCTTCACATTATTCACTGTCCCCAATACCTAAAATATTTAGTATTGAGGTAGAACAGGTGGTAAGTTGCACCATTCTCCACTTGATTCTTGTCTTACTGTATATTCTCCATTTCTACCTTATTTCCATGCACTGACCTCATCTTTTCCTCGCTATATCAAACCTTTTCTGGCTTCTTTTCCTTTTTTCATTCTAAAATAACCATTTAATAGTATACACCCCCCTTATCTTCTTACACTGACTGCCTCTTATTTAACTCCACTCTGACTTTCTCCTTCAACATCACCCTATTTTCTGGCACCACCTCACATCTTCACATTCAAATCTAATGTCACCTTTTAGCTTTAACTTAAACTGTTCATTCTTTCTTCCCACGTCCTTCTAATATTTACCCCTCATACTCATTCCCACATTTTAATTTTACCCACACGTCTTAGATATTTTAATATCTAACTTCTCGCCGCCTCAGCTATTTAACTCCTCTCTGGTACTGTCATTTTTCAGCAAATTTTCCAATGTTTTAGTTAATCATGTGTTAATGAATCAAGCTACCTTTTCTATCAAAACCTTGATTTCCTTCTTTTTTTCTTATAAAAACATTTGCTTCTTTATTCGTCATATCATTTTCTTATGTTCTAATGTCTAACGTAGTTTTACTACTCATAAACTATTCCCTTTTAAAATTGCTCAAAAGTACAGATTTGATGCAGCACACATCGAAGTGCTGTTCAAATTCTCAACTGTGATTCTTGCTCACTATATAGTTTATTATTTTCATATGATGTACTCAACAATGAGGCAAATAGGCCACGATGCAATGTGATTTTAAGTGCGTAGTAATCTATTAAAAATATATTTGATATGCAGATGTTGTAAAACTTGTAAAACTTTCTCTACAAAATCTAAGTAGCTGTGGCAATTATTGGACAGTCACATTTACATCTGCCTTGTTTTTATTCTGACATAAATAATTTTTACATTTGTATTTTTGGTTTGTTATTGACAACTATCTGGTACGTTTATTATAAATTGGTTATTCATGTAGCATATGAAACATTATTTGCTTGTTGGATGTATGTTCTTCAAACAGCTCCCTATGCAACAATTGCTATGTAGTAAATAGTGAATGAGTTATGGAGTGAATCATTCTCAACACCTCCCTTGTCTCCTCCCCTGCTCCTCATTTTTTTCTCCTCCCTCAACACGTACCTGCCATGGAGTCTTTCCTGGATGTGTGTTCTTTGTTTCCATGGAAACTAGCATTGGTTCCAGTGGACTCATAATCGGTCTTCCTCTCCTTGAGGCTGATCATCTCCCTGGGTGAGGCGGGGGCGCTTGCTGTGAATATCACACACACACACACACACACACACACACACACACACACACACACACACACACACACACACACACTTAGCATTAAGTACCTAATCAGCCTGGGCTTACACTCCAGCCCTTTATTTTCATCTCTCTTCTTCTCTTATTGTTTCCTTCCCCATGACTAGCTTCATATTTATTCATCATTACTAAGGTAAAGTCATTTTGAGGTGTGGATCATTATTCTTCATTAGTGCTGGTGAACATGGCAGTATGAATGCGATTTCTGACAGTTTGTTGAGGAAAAGTCAGCTTTAACCTTTCTATTTCCATGAAAGACATTTGAAATGACGTCGTCTTTAAAGATTAAATCAGACTCTTTGCATGCCAACAAAATCCTACTAATCATTTTTGAAATGTAGTGAAGTACTAATGAATCAAACAATTAAACAGAACCCTAACTTTAGGGGCAGCACAATGGCTTAGTGATTAGCACATTTGCCTCTCAGCGCTGAGGATTCAGGATCGTATACCAATCTGGGTGGATTTCCATGTTCTCCCCGTGTCTGCATGGGTTTCTTCTGGTTTCTTTTGTTTCCGCAGACACTCCAAAGACATGGATTTAAGGTAAATTGAATGCTCCAAATTGCCACATAAAGAGTGTGTTTGTTTGTGTGTCTGTGTGAGTGAGTGTGTGCCCAGCGATAGATTGGGAAGTGTCCTGGGTGTATCTGCCCATCGCCCGAAATGTTCTCCCCTGGACCCCCCCCTACCCTAGTGGAAAACCCTAGTGGAAAACTAAGCAGAATATAATGAATAAATAAGTGAATGTAACTTTAGGTGAAGTAATTAAATTATTTATTGTGAGATAAGAAACAATTGATTTGTTATAGATTACAAAGCTTTAGAGTTTTGGAAAATTATTTTAAAAATTCTGTCCATATTTAAAACAAAAAAAATCATGAAATGGTCATTTCAGATGAACTGCTAGCAGAATATCTATGTAAATGGAATTTATAAAGCTATACACTGACAGAAAGGCAAAAGTAACTTAGATAATCACTCTGTACCATTGCGGTGGGCAGGAAAGCATTTTAGAATAAAAAAATATTTCAATCACAAGACTCTTTTGAGAATAAGACTAATTAGTATTACTGTGCGCTTAATGAGGTTAGAGTGCTTTCATTGCTCCCAAAAAAACCTGCAAGCTTTATCCCAGAATCTATGTGCTAAAGGAGCATCACTAAAGGTAATCTAGTTATTTAGTCTTATACTTTAATTATCTATTCATTATAAATGAACTAGTGATTTAACTAACAATGATTGTGATACTCAGATTATAATGTCAAGTAGCTGAGGTAAGAGTTATATATTTTACACAATGCAACATGTTGATGGAAAGGCTTTCTTCATGATTTTAGAGTGTGTGTCTATTAGTAATTTTAGTGTGTCTTTTTAGTGTGAAATGATTGCCCATTTATCCAGAAGAGCATCTGTGAGTTCAGGCACTGATGTTGTCTGAAAAGGTGTGGCCTGCAAACTCAGTTGTACCTCAATGGTGTCCTGGCTATGTTTAAATGTTTTTTTTACTTCAAACTAAAAAACAGTCATGCTAAAACGTCTTCACCAAACTATTCCCCACAACGCTGGAAGCATACAGAGTGGGGGCCTGATGTGATACACCTGTGACAATGGGACGCAATAAAACATAGTTATTGTATTTCCTTAAGTGCTGTATAGTCTGCTAGCATTTGGAAGGAAGTTAACTAAAGGAAATTCTGTGTTTCAGTATTTGCTTTGGCTTGTAAGCAGCAAGGTCATGCATGTGTGGAATAACATGAATTCTGGTGGCAATTAAAAGAGCTTTTACCCAAGCTATACTTGGTGAACTATATTGCTTTAAAAATGGGACAGTGCCTCTGGTAGAATCTAGAGTGGGTGCATTGTTGAGTGAAAGGTAAGAGAAGAGTTTATACAGTATATATCTCACTTATGTCTGATTGGATAAAGATATGGAGAATTGGGAGACCAAGTCAGCACCTCAAACTTGTTCTGATAATCAATTCATTGGTAAACCCAAATCCATCCATAGGGAACATTATCCTGCTGAAAGAGGCCACAGCCATCAGGGATACTGATCTACAATAATCCTTGGATCTACAATAAGTTGGTGGTACGTGTCAAAGTAACATCCACATGGAAGACAGGACCCATGGTTTCACAGCAGACCATCACTTAAACCTTGCCTCTTCCCCCATATCTCATGGTAAATTAATATTTGCTTTGTTTCTAATGATTGTAACCAGGGTGATATCCCTAATGCTGAATAATTTCCCTGTATGAGAATCTGCATCCCAATCTGGGCAAAAATTGCCCACAGCCATCAGAGATACTGATCTGCAATAATCCTTATGTAGGTGGTATGTGTGAAAGTAACATCCACATGATAGTCAGGACCCATGGTATCTTACCAGAACATTGCTCAAAGCACATAACTGTCTCTACCAGCTTGCCTTTCCCCCATATCTCATGGTAAAACAATGATATTTTCTTTGTCGTAACCAGGGTGATATCCCTCATGCTGAATAATATCCCTGTATGAGAATCTGCATCCCAATCGGGGCAAAAAAGTTTTTTTTTGCCTTTTTTATTGCACTTTTACATATGAAATGTAAACAAAACTAAAATGATACAATATCAACCAAATCTGAAATGAACACTGTGACCTTAATAAAGCTTATGAACAGATGTTTACAAAGAAACAAAAACTTGTTTGCTCACATAAGCTGAGATTTAAATCAATCTGGAGTTTGGTTGAATAATGTGTTTGATCTGCAAGTGTGTTCTCTCGTGTCTCTACCAGTTTTCAGTTTGATTTTGCTAATGCTTGGCAGGTTTCACTTAAATTTGGGCAACAATTCTGTAAAAATAGGATCACTATCCAAATCCTCTTGCAGATCAAACCACTGAATAGGTGATGTGCCATTTGGTGGCAAAAATCATAGAATGACACTTAATTTACTGCGGCTTTAATCTACAACATTTAATTACTATGACTTTTATTTAAATTCAAGTAAATTGTCCAGATAAAACTTTTAATTGTAGTTTGCTAAACAATTTAGAAAATATGGAAATGCTGTGATAGTTCAGTGGTTAGGGTGTTCTGCTATCAATCAGAAGGTTGTGGCTATAAATATCAGGTCCATTGAAGTTACCAATGTGAGTCCTTGAGCAACAAAGATTGCTCTACTAAGGCTGTATAGCCAACTCTCTCTCTCTCTCTCTCTCTCTCTCTCAATTTCAATTTCAATTTAAAAGCTTTATTTGCATGACAAATATACATTTGTGTTGCACAAAGCTGGTTAACAAAATAAGATAAAAATAAAAAATATACAGAAAATAAAATAAGAATAAAAAACAATTACAAATTTACAAAATTACAAAAATGTACATAGTATATAAATACAATGGGGTATGATATACATGTATATAAATATTTCAATAAAATTAGAGGTGTGTGTGTGTGTGTGTGTGTGTGTGTGTTGGTTTGGTCACTCTTTGTCCCTCTCTTGGTGGCAGGTGTATATATACAGAGCTGCCAGTACACAGCTCTCCCTGTGTTCCCCCAGTAGGTGGGGCAGTTTTTGGGTGGGGGTGAGGGAGGTGAAGTCGGGGGTGATGTGGTTGAACTTGGTGTAATATGTGTCTCTGATCTTTGTGTATCTGGTGCATTCTGTGAGGAAGTGCAGCTCTGTCTCAGTTTTGTTCAGGGGACATCGCTGACACACCCTCTTCTCTCGGGGCAGCCAGGTCTGCCGGTGTCGCCCCGTCTCGATGGCCAGCTGATGTGCGCTGAGTCTGTACCTGGTCAGGGTGTGTCTCAGTCGGGGGTCCGTCACACGGCTCAGATAGGCTGCCGGTGTGTACGGCCGCTTTAGGGTCAGATAGCATTCCATTTTACTTTGGGACTGACTTTCGGTTTCCCACTGGTTTAAGTAATTAACTTTGAGTAGTTGAGTAATTTGGTTGGTCCGAATCGGGACTGAGACTTGGTGCTGATCCTGAGTCTGGTGTGTGAGTGTGTGTGAGTGTGTGTGTGGTGCTGCAGTGACTCAGGATCAGTTGGATGAGGGGACTGGTGTGTGTGCTCATCTCTTGGGATTTCAGAGCTTTATAATGATAGGTGTGAGGGTCGCTCTCTTTCAGGTGTTTGTAGAATTTAATTGCCCTTTTTTGTATTTTAATATTTAGAGGGTAACGGCCTAATTCTGCCCTGCATGCGTTGTTTGTGGTGTGTCTGTGCACCTTTAAGATTATTTTACAGAATTCTGCATGCAGGGTCTCAATTGGATGTTTGTCCCATTTGTTGGGTTGTTGCTGGGTCAGCGGACCCCACACCTCACNCCAGATTTCAGGGAAGGTACCTACACTCAGAACCAGGTTATATAATTTTAATATGGCCAGGTGGAATTTATTGCTGGAGTGTTTGATCATTTGGTTGAGGATCCCATCGAGTCCCGGGGCTTTGTTTGGTTTTAGGTGGTTGATTTTCTTTTGGAGTTCCTGATTTGTAATTTGGTAGTCTAATGGGTTCTGTTGGTCTTTAATGATTTTTTCCAGCTCTTTTAGTTTACGGCTGATTAGTTTTTGTTTTGGGTTTGAATTTGGTTCTATGTTTTTGTACAGGGATTGGAAGTGTTCAATCCAGATTTCTCCATCTTGGATTGCTAGTTCTTCCTTTTTTCTTTTCTTTAGTTTGTTCCAATTTTCCCAGAACTGGTGTGTGTTGATGGACTCATCGATTGTTTGCAGTTGGTTCTGTGCGTGTTGTGCTTTTTTGGTTCTGAGTGTACGTTTGTAATGTGTGAGTGTCTCACAGTAAAGGAGTCGTATGTTTGGGTTGTAAGTTGGGTCTCTATGTTTTTGGTCCCCGTGAGTTTTGATAATGTCGAGATGAGATCCTGTTCTGGCGTTTAGGTCTCCACAGATTAGTACATTGTCCTGGGCCTGGAAATGACACGCCTCTGTTTCAAGCTTGTGGAACATGTCGTCAGAGTAGTACGGCGAGTCTGACGGGGGGATGTATGTGGCACAGAGGAAAAGGTCCTTTTTTGATGTCAGTACAGACTGTTTTAATTTCAGCCAGATGTGGTATTTATCAGTTTTAAGGATTTCAATTTTCTTTATGTAATTGTGTTTTGTACCATATGATGAGCCCTCCCGAGTCTCTGCCCTGACGCACTGTTTTGTGTTTATGGGAGGGTATTTGGACCTCTCTGTAGTCTCGGGGACAGTGAGTGACCGTGTGTTCTCTCTCTCTCTCTCTCTCTCCCTCTCTTTCTCTCTCTCTCTCTCTCTCTCTCTCTCTCTCTCTCTCTCTCTCTATATATATATATATATATATATATATATATATACATCCATTCATTCTGTTTAGTCCTGCACTGGGGTTGGGGGGGGGGTTCCCCCATGTCCATCAGGGCCAGGGGAGAAGGCTTCAAGCACTGGGCAGATACACCCAGGACAGGGTGCCAATCTATCGCTGGGAACACTCACTCACACAGACACACAAACACACACTATATGGGGCAATATGGAGCATTCAATTTACCTTGACTCCATTTTTTTGGACTGTAAGAGCAAACTGGAAAACCCAGAGGAAATCCACAAGGACACAGGGAGAACATGGAAAGTTCACCCAAATTGGGATTCAAACCTGTGCTGAAAGGCAAACATGCTAACCACTAAGCCACTGTATATACACACATACTTTGACTTAGTGGTTTTATGTATATATTTTGGTCTACAATTTGTCTTTAAACTTGCATAAAGCTGCATTGTAAAGCTGCATTGTGATGATTTTGCATTCTAAAAACAATTACATTAATAAAACTGAATTTAAATGAATTCTGTTAATGCACAGGCTGTAAAAGAAATAACACATCTTGTTCAGCTAGACAGTATAGATGTGTTAATGTTGGATGTAATAATCTTTTCTTGCTGCCATCCCCTAAACAGCACAGATCAGATCAACTTTGTTTATTTTTATCTGAGCAAACACATGCACATTTGCGTATCTAGACTTTAAAATTACCTTAGGGCACATAGATCAGAAGTGGATGTCTGAGGCGTGATGAAATAGCTTTGACATGCTGACACTTTTAAAAACACTCACTTTATACTGCAGGTGAAACTTAGATCAGAAGTCATTCTATTAGCAGGGCTGTTACATTTTTAAAATCATGGTTTCTTGTACACATTTTACATACAAATTGAAATTCTACTGATAAAGCCCAGTAATTTTTTTATTTTTATCATGATCCACTATATGGTATCCAGATATGAGGAGTAAATGCAAACAGAATAAGATGTCCTATGATAAAATTATTAAATTATAAAAGTTTCATTTTTGGCTTTCTTTGACGGTTCACAAAAATTAAGTGTTGAAAAGTGAAATTTGTGATTAGTGTACATTTTTTGCTTTAGGCAGTGCTGTGTGGTTTTTCCTCATTGTGGCCTGGCCATCTGTTGAGTGTAAATCTGCAGCTGCAATATTAATGCACAGCTCTGTGCCTGCAATGTAGCCGAGTGAACTAATCAGGATTTAATGTCCTTCAGTGGTGTGATGTATTAAACAAACATCACCAGAGAGACGCTCTTCCTCCTCAGTAGTGCAGCCATAGTTCCTTTTAATGCCTGTTCTTGGCATATTTTCAACATCTTTCAACTGTAAGATTCAAAGGGTATACACATATGGCTTTTGAGCCATCAAAATGTCCACTGAGAGTCTTTAATGAGGTAAATTATGACTTTTGACTTCTTACAAAAGTAGCACCAGCATCAAAAATCCATGCCAATAGAGCTTAGTGATACTAGTAAACATGAGAGTTGAATAAATGATGGTGTGTAAATGAGGCCTAAATTTAACTCTGCAGTTAGGGACTCTGATCTAGTTATTAACTGGTGTCCTCAGTTTGCCTTGTTACACATAAAGCACTGCAGTATTTAACAACGTGAACTGAACTTTGTAGTCTTTTTTCTACTTAATATTTTTAAGAAAAGTTTAAGAAAAGTTATTATCTAATGGGGGAGACACTTCTTTATTGGTTGGAGAAGTATAAAAGGCAATTGAATGTGCTAGCATTTTGGATTAATAAAGAAATCATGTTTTTTATTATATTTGGTTAAAGTTTGGATTGGTTTTGGAAACTATATGGAACTGGTAGCACTAAAAGCTAATGGTACCAGTTGGGCGACATCCATCACAGTCTTATACACTAGGGAGTGTTATGTGGGCCTAAAACTAACAGGTTGATTAATTGATGGTCTGTGAAGTATATTTTAAGGTACGGATCTCGTAGGCAGAGCCTTCAAGTGTTGTGGGCTCTATTAAGTATAAATACCAGTGACATAAGGTAACTATGACCACTTTAAAGAGATTGTATGGAAATAGCAGATTTTTTGCTAATAGAAAAAAAGGAAAGTAATGAACAGGTCTGAATGTATAACTCACATTTGTTACATGCAAAATGTATAAACTCTTTTCCAGTATAACTTTATTTATCTAATTATCAGTCAACAATCCAATTATGGTTTTTTTTTTAAAAAAAAAGGGCAGCACGGTGGCTTAGTGGTTAGCACGTTCGCCTCTCAGCACTAGGGATTCCCCGTGTCTGCGTGGGTTTCCTCCGGGTTCTCCGGTTTCCTCCCACAGTCCAAAAACATGGATCAAGTCTCCAAGTTCTCCAAATTGCCCCATATAGAGTGTGTATACGTGCGTGTCTGTGTGAGTTAGTGTGTGCCCAGCGATAGATTGGCGCCCTGTCCTGGGTGTATCTGCCCAGCTCCCGAAACGTTCTCCCCTGGATGGGCATGGGGAACCCCACCGCGACCCCAATATAGGATAAAGCGGAAGATAATGAATGAATGAATGAATGAATGAATGCTTTAAAAAAATTTCTACAATAATAGCAATGTATTCTTACATGAAAATGAAATGTCACCCACTCACAGACGTATCAAATATAATAAGCGTACACAGGTGTCATGGCATTCTTTTTTGGTCAAGGCAGTATTAATTACAATGACTGTTCAAAGACTGAATGAACTTTGTTTTCATCTTCTTTGATTTACTTTTGAAATTTTTTCTCATATATATTTTTAACAAGAATTACCAAATTTTACAAGATTTATACCTGTACATCTGTATATTCGAGTTGTACTTATTCAAGAGATCCTATCAATAAATGTACTTTTTTTTCAACAGGATCCTATTATAATATAGCTCAGGGTGAAGACCCTTGTCCACAACAATGAAAAGGTAATAAAACTAATACTAGATATCAAAATATTAGACACCATTTCATGTAACATCTGACCAAAATATCAGGCCAAAATTTTATGCTACATGCGGCAAAAATATTAGGACACCATCCTATGCTACAGGTGGCCAAAATATTGACAGGAACCATCTCAAAACACAATAGCTACAACACACTTTGACAAGCCAACTTTAAGATTTCATTCATGAATTTTACATTTCTGGTAATTTCATTTTAATCATTCATTTATTCATTATCTTCCGCTTAATCCTTTACTTAGGTCGCAGGGGGGTTCCCCATGCCCATCCAGTAGTCCCATCCAGCAATGTTTCGGGTGCTGGGCAGATACACTCAGGACAGGATGCCAATCTATCTCTGGGCATATTATTATTATTATTATTATTATTATTATTATTTTTATTAATACAGAATTAAGCAAAATATGGGATATTGGGACATGAGCTTTGATTGTTAGTGTTAATTAGGATTTATTTATCAAAATGTTAACAAATACACATAATTTATTTAAACTTGCTATATATGCCTTTACATAGTAATTGGCAGTAATGTGGATTTGGATTTCCAAAAGCATTTCATGGGTTCCCCATGCCCATTTAGGGGAGAACATTTCAGACACTGGGCAGATACAATCTATCTCTGGGCATATTATTATTATTATTATTATTATTATTATTATTATTATTATTATTATTATTATTATTATTATTATTATAATTATTACTATTATTATTATTATTATTATTATTATTCCATTATTCCCAGCGATGAATTAGCATCCTGTTCTGGATGTATCTGCCCAGTGTCTGAAATGTTCTCCCCTAAATGGGCATGGGGAACCCATGAAATGCTTTTGGAAATCCAAATCCACATTACTGCCAATTACTATGTAAAGGCATATATAGCAAGTTTAAATAAATTATGTGTATTTGTTTAAATTTTGATAAATAAATCCTTATTAACACTAACAATCAAAGCTCATGTCCCAATATCCCATATTTTGCTTAATTCTGTGTCTTTGTGTTATCAATATATCACTAGTCTTAACTTTATGCTTTGCATGGAAAGTCTGAATCAATATAATAATGAAATAATGAAATCTTATGATATATATTCATTCATTTATTATCTTCCGCTTTATTCTCTAGTAGGGTTGCGGTGGGGTTCCCCATGCCCATGGTAAATAGACCCAGAACAGGGTGCCAATCCATCACTGGGCACACACTCACTCACACACACACACACTCTATATGGGGCAATTTGGAGAATTCAATTGATTTGATCCATGTTTTTGGACTGTGGGAGGAAACCGGAGAACCCGGAGTAAACCCACGCGGACACGGGGAGAACATGGAAACTCCACCCAGATGGGGATTCGAACCGGGAATCCCTAGTGCCGAGAGGCGAACGTGCTAACCACTAAGCTACCGTGCCGCCCTTTATGATATATAACAGTGGGAAAAAGCAATCAATCATATCAATTTCAAATACAGTCAGCACCTACTTATCAGACAGGTAGACTTATCAGTAGTGGACAAATACTGTTAGTAGTGCTAGGCACTCCAAACCTGTTTTAATTTTCTTTTGATTATTTGAGTTCACGTGTTTCTCATTTAGTTTATGTAGTGGTTATTTTTATTGGTTACTTTTAGTTTGCACATGATCTAAGTTTTGTATTTAGTCTTCCGTTTCTATTTAGTCTGCGTTCCGGCATTGTTTTGGTTGGTCGCGTGTTCGGTTCAGAGTCCATGTGCCGACTCAAAATAAACTCTGTATAAAATAAAATAAAAAAACAAAAATAAAACTTTACCTGTGCCTCCTGGATCCTTTCTGCGCTACTGCGCTTCATTTTTGCCTTTACGGACACGCGTCTGACAAATACTGGTCTTTAGCATTTTATTATTACTGGGATATAAAAAGTAAAAGCTTTTGAAAAGCATTGCTGCTGTTGATTTGCAATTTACAGGTTAATTCCAGTTCTCATGGCAAAATTACACTGTATTATTTGTATTATTATGCTCAGGTAGTCAAAGACATGGTGGATGTTGAAGACAAATCGATAGATAGAATGAGCTAATTTGAACAAATACAGACATTTAGAAAACTTATTAATGATTTTTTTTTGTTGTTGTTAAAGGAAGGCCAAAATTAATCTGTTATCTGTTTGCCATTTTTAGGTTTATGCACAACTACCAGTGTATATTATTACCCCTCTTGTCACAAAGGCAATAAATGTGTAGTTCAGTGAGCTTCTTGCACGTATCCAGTAATACCCAATCAAGTGTATTTTGTGAGGTATCATTAAAGCTTCATGGTAACACAGGTAGTATTATTTAAAATTGTTAAAAAAAGATACTATTTTAGATGTCATCTAAATTGAATGCATGATAAATGGGGGTTAAAGGTTGAATGTGATGGAAGTGGAACAAAAAATACATGACGGGCCAATCAGAATGCTAATGAATGTGATCTAAGCATGCTTTCTTGGTCTTCTAGTGACACAACCTTTAAAATCAGTGCAACTTTCCCCCTGCTTAAACTCATAACTGAAAAAGACATTGCATTAGGGGTGTAATGGTACACTGTGTTCTGCGTGAACTGTTTGGTACAGACTCGTACTGATTTGTTACGCACATTCCCACACAAAATACAATGTTATGGACTTTGCGGAGACCAAAAAAAAAGGCGGAACAAAAATTAAGAGACAAGCTTTACACCCGAATGTAGCTAAGTTTAGAGGTAGAATGACACACAAATGACACACTGCTTTATCAACCGAGTGGGAGGAGTTTGGGTTCCTGTGATTGACAGCATCACTGAAGCAGCCAACACGGTCAGCCAACATTGTCAATCCAACATGGTCCGTTTGTTGGTGTTGTACAGTGGTTGTGAGGTATGTTTGTGGAAACATTTAGAATGTGCTAAAGCATATTGGGCAAAATAATCCACATCGATAACCAAAGCTTATAAAAACAATTCATCTCCGCTACTTTTTACACTAACTTAACTAAACCTACATTTTTTATAACCTTACACATGTTACCATGTGTACACTTAAGTTCAAGTTCAAGTTATTTATTTATATAGCGCTTTTTACAACAGTACATTGTCACAAAGCAGCTTTACAGAATGAAAAGCCTTTAAACCCCCAAAGAGCAAGCCGAAGCGACAGTGGCAAGAAAAAACTCCCTTTTATGTTGTTATTCAAGGAAGAAACCTTGGGAGGACCAAGACTCAGTGGGGGACTCATCCTCCTTGAGCGGCCAGGCAGCAACAACAATGTAGACAATGTTAATCGAGACGTGAAAGCAGACAGAACTAATCCATTACTGAATCAATTATATATATATATATATGTATATACATACAGCATATAATTGATGAAGTGGAGGTTTTAAATATTTTATAAAAGTTATAGACAATTAAAAAATTTTATGCTCTAGACCTTGATTTCCCTGCTGTATCATACCAAACTGTGAACTACCGAACGCTAACTTTTATGTACCGTTACACCTCTATATAGCATATTTTAATTTTTATACTCAAATATAAGTAAGCTCTCAGCCTCTCTGCTGTACTTCTCAAGTTCACTCTTCAGTAAGACACACAATGCACTATTCTGCAAAAATGAAAAAATGTAGCTGACAGTGAAATGTAGCTGAAACTTTAAGGATGCTTCCTACTCCACAAAAATGCATTGTTAAGACGTAGCATTACATATCAGCACCATGGACAGTGATATTTCAGCACCAGTAGTTATGTGCTCAGTGAATTCTGATTAAGCTACAAGTGAAAGTAAGGCTCCAAATACAATTTTTTATTTTTACCTGATCGATGATTGGGGGAGGTCCGAACAGGAGAAATGGAAGGAGTGCGTGAGGAGGAGTATGGTCTTTGTCTGTCTCTCTCTATCGTTGAAGCAGATCCTACAAAGTGATACTGAGAGTAGCCATCCTGAGAAATAGAAAAAAAGTACAAAAATTACTACCAGGAATTAAAAAGGGACTAATAAGGGAAAGGAATGTGAGGAGCCAAACATAGGACATCAAGAAGAGCAAGCTGTGTAGGCTCCTGAAAACTGCTTTTGCACCAATGAGATGATGTATTGTCACTAGAACGTTTGAGGAAATCCATCATGCTGTGAGTTTGAGATGTCCAGTATGGAGTGATTGCTGAAATCAAACGATGCGTGGTGGAAGCGTCTCGGCTCAGACTCACAGGCCAATTGATGACTGATGGAAACTGCTGGGCTGAAGTAGAAGATGAGATGAGGGTGTTGGCTGATGGCCTTGACCATGTGACCCTGACATATATCAGTGCGACTGCTGGGCTAAGAGTGATGACACAGCACTAGTGTGCACCGTGAGCAGGGTTGTATTTCCTACTGTTCTCAGCAATAAGTTGCAGTGTAATCATTTTTAAAAAAGGTTCTGTATATTATCTACCAATTATTTAGACCATAGATTTATATATATGCACATTGGATAGTACAATTTATAAATACTTAATCCTTTCTGACAGCTTTTTTTCACCTAGCAGCAAAATATAGTAAAAATGTCTTTAATTATGTTTAATATACACTACATTGACAATAGTATAGGGTGATACAGGGACAGTGAACAGGAAGATTAAAGAGAGTGAGAATGAAGAAAGGCATGTAAATTAAGCGGTGGTTATAGCTTTAACATATATAGGCATTCTGTATATAGGCATATTTGCATTTTATGTAGCATAGCATATTATTGCATAAGCTGCTCATGTTATGTGTGGTGGTGGGATTGTCCCATGTTTAAGTTATTTAAATATTGCATTGGTTATTATTCATTAATTTATTCATTATCTTCCGCCTAATCCTCTACTAGGGTCACGGGAAGGGTGTTTCCCATGCTCGTCAAGGGAAGAACATTTCGGGCTTTGGGTAGATAAACCCAGAATACACCTAGAGTAGATACACTCACAAACACACACAATATGGGGCAATTTAGAGCATTTGGTTTACCTTGAGGGTGGTACAGTGGACTCTCAGCACTGGAGCTTCCCTCCCACAGTTCAAAAACATGGATCAAGGTAAATGAAATGCTCCAAATTGCCCCATATAGAGTGTGTTTGTGTGTGCCGCTTTGATTATTATGATTGTTTTAATACATTTTAGAAAGTATTATTTGTTTCTTGCAGTTGGATTTAGTATTATCTGATTTCTCCACTATTCTGTCATTTTGTCAGTTTTCAGATTTGTCTGTTTATGGATTTTGTGTTTGGATTGTTTGCTGTATTTTTCTTGTCAGATTTGTTGCTTATAAAGCCTTTTTAGTATCATTATCAACTGTCCCCACTCTTTTCACATTGCAATCTTCAGTAAGATGCATTTTGAACAATTGATCCAAAATGCTTTCAACTTTGATGAAATAGTTGGAAGAAGACCAATTTCTGTTTCAGTGCATAGTCTCAGTGCACAAAGCAATGTCTATAAATAGAATGGTTGGGTATTGGCTTGGTCGTCACAAATCCACACTAAGCTCCATTGGCATTTTCAGACTAAAATGAGACCCTTTAAAGGTTTTTAAAAATGTTTTTGTGAATAGAAAATTCTAGAATGTTGTGAGTGCCATGCAAATAGTAGCAAAACATTAAAAAAAATGAAAGCATGTTATTGTGGATGTAACCTGATTCTTAAATGTCACAAGCATTCTAAATTATTAAAATCATTTGATTTTCAAATGCTATTTCAAGTGCTATTTTAGTTGTCAAATAAATGTAAATTGTGATCAAATTTATTTAGGACTGTAAATGGTTTTAACTAGTTAAACAACCCTGTGTTCTGACCCTAACAACCAAGTCAGGATACTTGTAAGTCATTTCGGATGAAAGTGCTGCTAAATGACCAAATTTAATCTTATATAAATGTAACAAACATGTACAGTATATGCAATTTCAGCAGAACATGGGCATGACCTCACTTACAATAATGTTAAAGGCTTGGCATGAAGCCCTTTAAATAGCAAAAAAAAAAAATGTAAGGACTGAAGTGAGTCTTCACACTGCATTTTGGCTTCTTTACTTCCCTGAATGTGATCAGAAATGTTTCTCTTGACATTCACTTACCCCCATTTCCAATAGGGGTTTTGGGGCAAGATCAAAGGCTAGGAGCTTTCTCAGGCTCAGCAGTTCAAAGCTGCCCCACTTTCAACACACCATGCCTCCACTGCCAACACCTATCTCTGCCACTCGGGCCTGTTGGCAAGGAGGCGCAGCTGTTATTGCGTGACTATTGTTGTAAATAACTACATTGGATAGGCAGCTGAAGACTGAATGTGCCAAGGAGCAAAAGAGGCAAAGCAGCAAATAAACCGCTTTTGTCGCCAGTCTGCTGCAGGGCTGGCCCATAGAGGCATCTGCTTCTCGTCAACCCATTTTTAGACATCCAAGTTTTCCTAATTTTCCACTTCAAACATGGGGTGTATCCAGAAAGGACTGTGGGTATATTATTAAGTGACTATGATTTTCATTTTTCATGTTGGAAAGTAATTAATTTTTAAAAGCTTTTTTGTATTTTTTATATAATTAGCAATACATCACTGTAATCACTGACTTCTACATTTCTCCTTCTACATAGGATCAATAAGCAAACTTACATGCATATTATGGTAGCCTAATTCTTATTTTTAGATATGATCATGAAGACCAAGCTGACAGTACAGATACAATCAAGCGTTGAAAAGCATTATTCTTATTACAACTTGGGCCTGGATGGGATAATACAATATGAGCCAATGTCATTTGGTATTTAAAGGACATATGTGGAAGAATGGGCGGCACGGTGGCTTAGTGGTTAGCATGTTCGCCTCTCAGCACTAGGGATTCCCGGTTCGAATCCCCATCTGGGTGGAGTTTCCATGTTCTCCCTGTGTCCGCGTGGGTTTCCTCTGGGTTCTTCGGTTTCCTCCCACAGTCCAAAAACATGGATCAAGTCAATAGAGTTCTCCAAATTGCCCCATGTAGAGTGTGTTTGTGAGTGTGTGCCCAGCGATGGATTGGCGCCCTGTCCTGGGTGTATCTGCCCAGTGCCAGAAGCGTTCTCCCCTGGATGGGCATGGGGAACCCCCCCGCGACCCTAATAGAGGATAAAGCGGAAGATAATGAATGAATGAATGTGGAAGAATAAAACACTTACATAGTAAGTAACACAAAAAAGGCAAAAACATCAGCACATTATATGTATGTCCAGAACAACAAATTCATCTTTAAATAAGATTGGATATTTCAACATCAGATCCAAAGCCAATTCAGATTTAAAGCTAATTTTTATTGGTATCAAGCTTTGCTTGTTTCGATCTTACTGCAAAGTGTCTTTGGGATTTTTATGATCCTCCAACTAAAATGGCATTTGTGGTTAGACAATATATATGGTCTCAGTGCTTATTATAGCTTTATGTAATCCATCCATCCATTATCTTCCGCCTTATCCTCTACTAGGGTCGCGGAGGGGGTTCCTCATGCCTATCCAGGGGAAAAAGTTTCGAGCTCTAGGCAGATACACCCAGGACAGGGAGCCAATCTATCACTGGGCACACACTCACTCACACAGACACACTATATGGGGTAATTTGGAGAACTCAATTGACTTTGATCCATGTTTTTGGACTGTGAGAGGAACCCAGAGGAAACCCATGCGGACACGGGGAGAACATGGAAACTCCACCCAGATTGGGATTCGAACCGGGAATCCCTAGCGCTGAGAGGCAAATGTGCTAACCACTAAGCCACCGTGCCGCCGCTTTATGTATTCCAAATGCAGAAAATCAGGACCCTGTCATTCAAAATGTCACATTTTAAACTGTTGCGACAAGGTTACACCTTTTACAAATGGCCAATTTATAACCCCAGACTTGTCATTTGTACATTTTATGGTTTAGAGTTTGGTGGCACCTCTGGGATCCCAGCATGGCTTTTCCATGAGGCAATGTGTTTATCAGATTACAGTACCAGTCCAACAAATGCTTGTGATGCAGATTTCTAATCTGCATTTCACCTGCAGCTTGAGTGCTTGTTAATTGTCTCTGCATGGGTAGGAGATGCAAAAGTGTCAGCAAAAATTTCCATGCGTCAGACTTACAATGAACTTTGTCAATAACACTGTGTTGAATATTGTGGCCTTTTATTTTTTTCATTCATTATCACCCGCTTTATCCACTATTAGGGTCACGGTGGGGTTCCTCATGCCCATCCAGAACGTTTTGGGCGCTGGGCAGATACACCCAGGACAGGGCGCCAATCCATCGCTGGGCACACACTCACTCACTCAAACACACTCTATATGGGGCAATTTGGAGAACTCAATTAACTTGATCCATGTTTTTGGACTGTGGGAGGAAACCCACGCGGACACGGGGAGAACATGGAAACTCCACCCAGATGGGGATTCGAACCGGGAATCCCTAGCGCTGAGGGGCAAACGTGCTAACCACTAAGCCACCATGCCGCCGCCTTTTATTTTCTTTTTTAAAAATGAACTAGTTACAAAAGAAAGCAAAGGCACTGCTGGGATTTGAACTTGGTATTTCATGTCTACAACTGCTTTCACTGACTAAGTCACAGCACCAGCACTGGGTAACCAGGTAATCTTGTTGTAACGTCTTTAATTTTTTTATGTATTGCTGTGTTGTCTAGTAGATCCGTTACATGGTAAGTTGAGAGGAAAACATTGACATTTACATGTCTTACAAAAACATTACATTATACAGATTCAATTAAGACCGGTCTTTACGTTGTTTGCCTCCCCACCCCTTTTTTTTAAGATCGTCAAAGGTTATTTTTATGTCACTTATGAGTACCAAACGTTGTCCTACTTGCACCTGGACCAATCAATCTAAACCCAAAATTAGTATCTACACTGTAGCCATGTCTCTAAAAACAGGATTTAAAGAACTAATCCTTATCTTTTTTTTTTCCACACACAAGTTCACTTTAACAGATTTAAGAACTACTGCTGCACCTTTAGGGTACCTGCAGGTAATTGTTTATAAATTTGTTGGATATAAGTTTAAATAAAGTAAATAAATTACTTATCTTACTTTTCACATTAGACAAATTTCTCTGTTCTGCTCACTAGACCATTATATTTGTTACTTCCTCTTTTTCACACGCAACCACATTTATAGTCCTGACATCTCAGATGACACAGCAGTCCATTCCACACCTTCAGGATAAGGGATGAGGAGAAAAAAGGCTAAGACCATGCAGAATAACTGTCATCACAATCTGACAAGATGAGGCACAGAGGTTCTGCAAATGTTAATAATAGCAATCTGAATAGTGGTGGCCTTTCTTTAATGTCAGCCTTGTGATATTATGGATGACACCCCTCAGCTCAGACACACTGAAAAAGAAGAGGGAATATAAGCGGACAATGGAAAGAATGTGCAGCCAAGGCTGGTAAGGGTCAGTGAGTGAAACAGGGAGGGAATGCAGTGAGGCAGCAAACAGACCTTTAAAAATCAATAGGCATTCTAATAAAAACAATGAAGCAAGTGTAATAACTCTGTCTACTTTGTGTAACAAATCTATCTCTCAGTCTGTCCTTAATGCCCTTGACCAGTAGGCTGATGCATGTGCCAGATCCTCTGTAATTTTATTCTTAGTCTGAAGGGTCAGAATGTATGTCCCACTAGTGTGATGGTAATGGGTCATATAAAAAAAAGCTACAAAGAATGATCCAAACAGCAATACATCAACACATGTAAGTACTTTAGTCAGCATTTCGTTCTAAAAAAGTTAATAGCATATTTCTTTCTTGTGCCATGTCCTTAATGCCTTAGAGTCTTATATGTACCAACAGGTAATTTAACGTGTAACTAATTTGTAAAAGTTTAGATGGTGGCTTTGCTTATTCTGATGTTCCTCGTATTGTCAGATGGGTCTAGTACGCATGCAGCAAGATCCAGTGGGAACAACAGTTACTAAGGTTAGGTAAGAGAGTGGAAAATGACTGGTCAAGACAAAAAAGAGGAATTTTGCCAACAGAAATAGGCCTAAAAAAATATTTTGCAGCAGGGTACAGCCAAGCAACAAGATGACACATGCACTTTTTTGTCTTTAAAGGTCAGAAAACCTAGTGTCATTTTCCTGTCTTCCTGGGCAGGTGCACCCAAGTCTGAGTACAGGCTAAACTGAGGTGTCAGCCCTAAGTCACATTAACTATCTTGTCCTGAGTAAAAAGGTCAGAATAAGGTATTTTAGAATATTTTGTTGTGTTATAGGAAGGGTGGTGCAGCATATATAGGATGACTTGTATAACCATATACTAAACTTCTGTAAATTGTTAGATGTTGGAGTTAATTGCAGTTATAGAAATTGATGTACTTTATTTACTCTAATTATAAAAAAGAAATCTATTAAAACTTTTATTTTACATACTTTTGACTTAATGCAGCATGGTGGCTTAGTGGTTAGCATGTTTGCCTTTCAGCGCTGGGGATTCCAGGATCTAATCCCAATCTGGGTGGAGTTTCCATTTTCTCTCCGTGGCCGTGTATGTTTCCATATGTTTGGGTGTCTGTGTGAGTGAGTGTGTGTGCCCAGCGATAGATTGGCACACTGTCCTGGGCGTATCTGCCCAGCGCCTAAAACATTCTCCCCTGGATGGGAATGGGGAGAATGACCCTTGTAAGGATTAAGCGGAAGGTAATGAATGAATGAATGACTAAATACTTTCTACCTTTACTTCAATACATACTAAATAACATATTTAACTACTATTTTCAGTCACATGTAATAAATAATTGATTAACTCATTCATTAATTCATTATCTCCCTCTTATCTTCTATTAGGGTCGCGGTGGGGTTCGCCATGCCCATCCAGGGGAGAACGTCTCGGGCGCTGGGCAGATAGACCCAGGACAGGGCGCCAAACCATCGCTGGGCACACACTCACTCACACAGACACACTCTAAACGGGGCAATTTTGAGAATTCAATTAACTTGATCCATGTTTTTGGACTGTGGGAGGAAACCAGAGAACCCGGAGGAAACGAACGCAGACACGGGGAGAACATGGAAACTCCACCCAGATGGGGATTCGAACCGGGAATCCCTAGCGCTGAGAGGCGAACGTGCTAACCACCAAGCCACCGTGCCGCCATGGATTAACTAATTATTAAATTAATGTGGACACGGGGAGAACAAGGAAATTCCTCCCAGATTGGGATTCAAACCCAGTTCCCCAGCGTTGAGAGGAGAACATGCTAACCACTAAGCCACCATGCCACCCTCAAAACTAATATATGCATCAATATTGTATTTTTATCATCATGGTATATGATATGGGCAGCACGGTGGCTTAGTGGTTAGCACGTTTGCCTCTCAGCGCTAGGGATTCCCGGTTCGAATCCCCATCTGGGTGGAGTTTCCATGTTCTCCCCGTGCCTGCGTGGGTTTCCTCCGGGTTCTCCGGTTTCCTCCCACAGTCCAAAAACATGGATCAAGTTAATTGAATTCTCAAAATTGCTCCCTATAGAGTGTGTATGTGTGAGTGAGTGTGTGCCCAGCGATGGGTTGGCGCTCTGTCCTGGGTCTATCTGCCCAGCGCCTGAGATTCCCAATGCCCATCCAGGGGAGAACGTCTCTGCCGCTGGGCAGATAGACCCAGGACAGGGCGCCAATCCATCGCTGGGCACACACTCACCCACACAGACACACTCTATATGGAGCAATTTTAAGAATTCAATTAACTTGATCCATGTTTTTAGACTGTGGGAGGAAACCGGAGAACCCGGAGGAAACCCATGCAGACACGGGGAGAACTTGGAAACTCCACCCAGATCGGGATTCGAACCTGGAATCCCTAGCACTGAGAGGTAAACGTGCTAACCACTAAGCCACTGTGCCACCACTATATTTAATTAATAATAAATAAATCAATATTTATTTATTATTCTTTTCTGAGCTACTTATGATAATTAGGGTCACTTTTATTGAAAAAGACAGGGAAACACACTGATAGGAAACAGGTCGTTAGTCCACTAAAGGGTATTTATACGCATTCAAACCTAAAGACAATTCACTATCATATTTTTAAACTTTCAAATATATATATATATATATATATATATATATATATATATATATATATATATATATATATATATATATTTTTTCATTCATTCTTTTCCGCTTTATCCTATATTAGGGTCGCGGTGGGGTTCCCCATGCCCATCCAGGGGAGAACTTTTCGGGCGCTGGGCAGATACACCCAGGACAGGGCGCCAATCTATCGCTGGGCAAACTCACTCACACACACACACACACACACACACACACACTCTATGGAGCAACTTGGAGAACTCAATTGACTTCATCCATGTTTATGGACTGTGGGAGGAAACCGGAGAACCCGGAGGAAACCCACGCAGACACGGGGAGAAAATGGAAACTCCACCCAGATGGGGATTCGAACAGGAATCCCTAGTGCTGAGAAGCGAACGTGCTAACCACTAAGCCACCTTGCCGCCATATTTATATATATAATTAATACTAATCAAACTAAAAGCAATTTATAGTCACTTATTTGTATTTGTTGCTATGCATAAGTAAAAACCTATAAGTACCAAAAAATTATGGCTTATAATCAATTGATAATCACTGTTTTTTTTTTATAATATAATATAATATAGTCATCTCACTTGTAAATGTAAGACAATTATGCTGTAGATGGTTTAAAGACTTGAAAACATTCAAATTACCCCATTGATCTACTTAAATCACTGAAAATTAAATTTCAAATTAAAGTCCATAATTAAACTAAATGGCAGAAATAGAACTAAGTTAGCTAAAGTTTTTACTATAGTA
Organism: Corydoras maculifer; assembly: GCA_019802435.1. NCBI lineage: Eukaryota > Metazoa > Chordata > Actinopteri > Siluriformes > Callichthyidae > Corydoras > Corydoras maculifer. The sequence goes on from JAFMOD010000933.1 coordinate 601,467, forward strand.
AAGCAGCTTTTTTTTCAAGTTGATCTAAAAGTAAGATTTTCTTTATTCATGTTATACATTTTTTAAACAAGTTATGCACATTGCTTTTGGTTTAATCCTTTCCTACTTTTTATATTCCTATACCTGGAGGCCAGTTGTATTGAATCTATTCAGGGTTGCATTGGGAGCCGAAAACTATTCTAACACTCATAAGGCATAAGGTGGAAAAACACCTTAGACAGATCACAAGTTCAATGTAATCATAGACAAACACATTTACACCTACAATCACACTAAGGGGCAAGCACTAATTCACTATTATTAGCATACCATTGAATTGTGGGAGTAAAATCCATGTAAAATGCAGAAAGAACATGCAAGGTTTGCACAGAAAGTACCTTGTCAACTATACCCAAAAATTAGACCTAGGTTATTTTTGCTGTAAATGCGTGTGATAGCACTATGGTTAAGGGATTGGTCTATCAATTTAAAGGTTGTGGGTCTAAATCCCAAGTCCACTGAAGTTATTAATGTCAGTCCTTGAGCGAGTCCCTTAACCCTCATTGCTTCAGGGCTGCTGTATCATGGCTTAAACCATGTACCGACCCCAACAATTAAGTTGGGGCACTTGTAAGTTGCTTTGGATAATAAAAGTGTCTGCTAAATGTCAAAAGCTGTTTGAACTATGTTTTGTAATAAATCCTTTCTTATTATTTCTCAGGCACAAGCACTGAGATTTAGAATTACAGTACTATGATCATTAAAAAAAGGAAATAACTGGTATTCATAATGCATTTTCAACACATTTATAAATCTTTATAAAGTATTAATAATGCTTTATAATACTTTTTATAAGCCTTTGTTAATGCTTACAGATGTACATAACAACACTCATAAAATGTTTTTAAGAACATGCCATAAGGCTTTATAACACAAAATGGCATAATGCATTATGAATTATATAGTTTAACTGTTCTTCAAATAATTATAGAAATCAGCAAAATAAAGCCTTATAATGTTTGTGTTTAACAAATTATTTTCCCGAAAATGACTTTAAGTGCTTATAATTGTTTATAAAAGCTATAAAGTATAAGGTAAAAGTAAAAAGTATAAAGTGCAGTGTTATTAATTATTTCTTAAGAAATAATATACTATAAAGTACCTAATAAATATTAGTATTTATTAAATATAATAATAATATTATTATTAAAATTATATAAATATTAGATGAAAGCTAATCAAATGCAGAATTCTAAAAAAAAAGTACCCAACCTGTACAAGAATCATTTCCAAAGTCTTTTAATTAATCCTATTATATATATAATATATATAATCCTATTTATTTTTATTTTATCTTTTGTCTAATGACTTAGATGATTTAAAACAGCATCAAGGCAGAATGACTTTGTTTATTATTCTATTTTTGATAAGATCACATTTTGTGCATTTAAAGAACATTCTATCAATTTTCCTCACATTTTCCAATCCTGCAAATAAATTTGAAAGCTGCAGCAGTTTAAACCTAAATGTCAATGGCTAAAAAAATCAAGCAGAACAGCAACAAAAGTGATTATTCAAAAGTTGACTTTTCAGCATGACTACTCGAGGTTTCATTGTTCCCTTCAGGCTGAGAAATTGTGCGTCATTGTGTTAGTGTTCTCATCCTGTCATTCAGAGCACATATTGTTCTCAGGCACTTAGTCCTGCACCACCGAAGGCCAGCTTTTGATTAGAGATGCTCAGTCTCTGTAATTCACGCAACAGACGAGGCATATGGAATGGATGGTGCAGCACAATAGAATGAGTGCAGGCCCAACAAACACTGATTGGATGCTGTCGTTGAATTTCTTTGAGAAATGATTTCTATGAGGGCCGAAAGAGTGCAGTATTCAGTGTTATGCGGAAAAAAAAAGTTGAATTACACAACATATAGCGTCCTCAAAAGTTCAAACTTTTTTCCCATCATGACAGAAATTGCTCAGCTCAAATCAAAGTTATCACTTTTGAAGTTTGATTAAAACTTTATTACTTCTTTTTATTTCTGACTTGCCAGGTTGTAGGTGCTTTCAGCTTTAATTGTATATAGCTGAGAAAGATCTGATTCTAAAATCCAAGTAATTAAGTTTTAAGTATGTTAATAAAAATTATCATGTTCATTTTCATGAAGTTTAAATAAGTGGAAGTGGTCAGGCCACAGAAAATTACATACCTTTTTGTACAAGCTGCGCAGATCCCTGTACTGCCACATGATGCTAAGGACCTGAGATGCTGCCTTTACCACTTTGGGAGAATGTCTGCAATACAACCAACAACAACAACAAAAAAAATATTTATACATCATATAGCACAAGATGAAAATCATTAGCCTTAACGTAGTTCAAAAATAAAAATAATGTGTTATATGAAAAATACTATATGTAAGCACTTATTTTCACTTCTACATGGCAGTCACTCTAGCCTTCAATCATATGATGAGTGATCAAAGGGATTATTTGACTCTCTGCAGTTTGTAACACAGGGATTATTAAATTATGTTTTTTGATGCTAAAAATAAAAAGTTATTTGTGGTAATCACAGGAACAAAAACAATCAAATCATTTATTTAAAATATATCGATAGAATCTAAATAGAGATGTGAATTGGCATTTTACTTGAAGACCAAGGGCATGAGCGAATTTGTGTACTTTCAAAAATTAGGACCTCAGAATGAATCTATGGACCTCAGTTCCATAGATGTGAAATCAGACATGAACAAATTCATTGCTGAAACCATGGGCAAGTACAGTAATCCCTCACAAATTATGGGGGTTATAGTTCAAAGACCCTGTGATGTAGTTGTGTTATAATTATCGTATTATTCATACAGAATTAGATATATTAAAAAATCAAACCCGCAATACAGTGAAGCCATGAGAAGTGGTCCATGATGTTCTCCATTTGCTGTAGTGGAGGACTCTGGTTTCAGGGATATAATAAAATTGCTGGACAATAGCAAATATGACCTCCCCGCCCATACTGAGTTCGTACTGAACTGTGAGGTCCATACTACAGTGTGAATGAAACTGTGAATTCTTATACTCCAAATATTCACTTAGAAATAATATTTTAATATTTTAATTTTTAAGCAAGGGCACAGCTAAATAAATAAAACATTTAAGGGAGGCATACATTCAGAATGGAAAAAAACTGCAAGAACATACAGTGTGTTCTGTAGTGAACCTTTAATCAAACAATGCTTGATGCAGACCTAATAGTATCCCCTCCCTGTTAAGATCAAACAGAGGAAATATGGACGTCCGATAACTGGAAGATGCAAAGCAGCTGTATGACAGGACCAATTTATGCTCACATAATCAGTCTTGTACATCATGGCAGCCGCATTTAACATTTACTGTCATGCTGTGTAAACACACATCTCCACAGCACTTTATCACAGGCCAGTCAGAGACTTCAGACAAAAAAGCTGATATCTACAAGATGGCATGATGCCACTCAGCCATCAACAGATTTGTAGATCTAAGTAAGCATAGTTTATCACGGCAAAAGCAGATGTGTTTTTATTTCATCTTTTTAAAAAATCCCACTCCTATAAGACATTTTTAGATTTTAATCCAACTTTCATGTAAGAACCTTATCTGTTTAAAGAGATATATAGATACAGAGGCACCAGTAAAAAAATAATCAGCACCACGACAGGTTTACACACTGTCCCTCACCCTGCACAAACCACTGGGTTACATGTGGTGCCTATTCATGCAAAAATATTACCTTATGTTATTTCAGAATGTGTAATGTATTGTCAATGAGTGTTTTAAATATATGAGCTTTGTAAATATAAAACATTTTTTACAATACTGACACACTAACCCAGGGCCACATCAAGTGAATTATTTATCTCTAATTAAAGCCCTTCGCCAATGGTTCCACTTTCTCCCTAATATTATTATTTTTTATGAATTTATAATGATAAAAATATTAATTTAATAGCAAAAATATGAAATGTACCATCATTTTTGTATTGCCTACATTAAGTAATTTTGGTTTCTAATATAATAAATTTAGTTGACCTTAGCTGACCTTCTTGACCTTATTTGATCCTCATACAATTTTGTTCATTATCCTGCTTACTTATATTGACATTGTCAATTTTGAAAATTAAAATACAAACATATGCACTGGTGGAATTAGACATCTGTCCCCCACTGTAAATATTTTTGTTTCAAACATCTGTAATTGTGATTTAAAAAATAAACATGAAAAATAAATTCTATTTATGATTAAACTTTGCGTAAATTTCCTAAAAACAATTTAGGAATTATGAATGACAATGGACACTATACATGGTCATGTCTAAATAATTTTTTTGAATATATTTACTTACGCAATTAGAAATATAGAGTTACTTAGTATTGCAACAAGACCTTAAAGACCTTAAAGACCACTTTGCATTCATATACTTTTTCTCATCGCCTTTTTTAAACTCTTACTTTTACATTTAGATAACATACTTATCTCCTTTGCTTCTAGCGATCCCTATGAGCTTCTCAATTCCACCAGCATCACGCAAGCCCTTGGCATTCTCCATGTTCTTGGTGATGACCTCGTGCAAGGCGCAACAGATCGCTGTCACTGTGTCATCTGACATGGTTTTGCCCATTGTGCTGTTTGTAGTGCCGGCATTGTTACTTCCTGGCAGACGGTGGACAAGGTCCCTCATCGCATACTTGCCTAAACATTAAACAAAATTAAGACAGCATTCAAAAAGTGTTTTTTTCATTTCTCATTATAATACACAGCCAGTAGAATAAAAGAGAGAAAGAGCAAAAGTAAATGATCCTTTACATTTCAAAAGTTAAGTGAGATTATAGTTATAAACAGTAGTGAAGGAGACTTTTGTGCTTTTTTTTTCAGCTCTTCACAGACACACTTTGACAGGTGTGATGGGTGGAAAGCCTGACAGGGAATTAATTCGCTGCAGATGCAGTGCCAATGCTTCTACTAAATCTGTTAACACCGATGAATTCAGAATGTGTAATGAAGGTAGTATGTGGAAGCCACAGAGCTTCTTAAACAATAGCAGAAAAGATCCCAAAAAGGCAATTACCAAGTTCAAGAAATTTATTTAAATAGTGCTTTTTAAAACAGTACATTGTCACAAAGCAGCTGTACAGCATTAAAAGCATGAAACCCAAAAAAGCAAGCTGAAGCGATAGTGGCAAGAAAAAACTCCTTGTTGTGTTGTTCGAGAAAAAACCTTGAGAGGAACAAGACTCAATGGGGGACTTATCCTCCTTTGTTGCAAGGCAGTGTAGGACAGCTGTGTACTGATCACTGTGTGCAGTGATCAGGTGTCCTTATTTAACAATTGGGAAAAACTATAACAATTGGATATATATATATATATATATATATATATATATATATATATATATATATATATATATATATATATATATATATATAAATTATATATTTTTATGGACAATAATGTATTCAATACTTGAAAAGGGCTGTGCAAGTAAAAGTACAGGTGCAAGAGATGTTGAGTCTGGGGCCTGTCAACTGTCTTAACAGGAGCCTTGTACTCAATTTCTTATCCAAGACAATCTGTCTTAACCACATACAAATTACTGCACTTCAATATAATTTTTTAACAAATAAATTTAAATGATTATGTGTCAAATTGTAATATGCATATATTGTTAATTAAATGGTTGAAAACCCTTTAAATCATTAGAGCAAGCCATTTAGCTTTCATAGAAAATTAATATTTCAAACATAAATTAAAGGAACTAATTGGCTTCAAGTGTATTACTATTCACAGAATGCTAAAAGCTATTTAAAACATTTAAATAGAAAAACTTAAATTAGTAGAGATTGAATAATCATATTTAAATGATATTGTTATGTTCCTTGATAAATTGTCCATATTTTAGACCACTATGGCCATTTAAGCTAATTCTCCTACCAACAACCATGTTTCAAAACAAAAAGATAAATCACGTGAATTATTTAACTGGTAGCAGTCAAATATAATTTTGGTAACACTTTATTCATAATGCAGTATTAACACATTTATAAAGCCATAAAGTGCCATAATACATTATAAATTAAAGTGCCATAATACATTATAAATTATATACTTTAACTGTTCATCTACAGTACTTATTATAGAGACCAGGGCTGGATTTCTCAAAAGTATTGTAGCGTAAGTACTACTTAAAGACTCACTGGTTGTTTAAATCGCACAGAAATAAAATAAGCACTAATATTATCACCTGGAATTCAGTAATTTAATAACATATTATTTTATACATTTTATAGATATCTTTAATTTCCAGATTTAAATCGCATATATACACACAGTATATATATATATATATATATATATATATATATATATATATATATATATATATATATCCATCCAGTATCTTCCACTTAGGGTCGCGGTGGGTCATGTATTATGTCATGTATTATGGCCCATCCAGGGGAGAACTCGGGCACTGGGCATCAATCCATCGCTTGGCACACACTTACTCACACAAACATACCCAGATGGGGATATATATATATGCATATGCATTGGAGGATTAAGGTAGCCTAATTTAAATATGATTATTTATTGTTTATGTAGTTTTTTAAAAATATTTTCTAAATTAATTGTTTATTTTGGCGGCACGGTGGCTTAGTGGTTAGCACGTTCGCCTCTCAGCTCTAGGGATTCCCGGTTCGAATCCCCATCTGGGTGGAGTTTCCATGTTCTCCCCGTGTCTGCGTGGGTTTCCTCCGGGTTCTCCGGTTTCCTCCCACAGTCCAAAAACATGGAACAAGTTCATTGAATTCTCAAAAAAAAATGCCCCCTATAGAGTGTGTCTGTGTGAGTGAGTGTGTGCCCAGCGATGGATTGGCGCCCTGTCCTGGGTCTATCTGCCCAGTGCCCGATACGTTCTCCCCTGGATGGGCATGGGGAACCCCACCGTGACCCTAATAGAGGATAAGCGGGAGATAATGAATGAATGAATGAATTGTTTATTTTTTGTGCATTATAATGAGAGATTGTGTGGTAATCTGTGATTCAGTTTTCGACTGATGGTGCCTTTTCAGGGGCAGAGTCTACAAAGAACGACTTAAAACTTTCTCTTAGTCTAGGAGACTTAAGAAGGCTTTTAGGAAAGCGCCGTAAAATTCGCGCTCTTAAAGTTACGTCATTCTTAAAGTTGTTCGTAAATCACTAAGAACGTTCGCTTTTGGGAAATCCAGCCCAGACACATAAAGCCTTATAACACTTGTGTTTAACAAATTATTCTCTAAAAGCTTTTACTTTTTTTTTTACTTTAAAATTTTATTTTTTACTTTATCTATTTATTTATCTATCTATTTACTAAAAAATGTAAAAGATCCTTCAATTTATTACGAAAAGAAACCATAAATAAATATTTCTAATAATCAGTACAGTATATATATATGTATATATGTATATATATATATATATATATATATATATATATATATATATATATATATATATATATATATACTGAATACTAAATACTTATATTATTCCTATAACTTAAAATGCTTAATTTTATACATGTAAGCTAGGTAATGGTGCTAAATTTTACAATTATATAAAAAAGGCTATTTTAGCATACATCATTTCCCTTTGCCAGACAGCATTATCTGCTTTTTATTCTCAGACTGTTTTGCTTGCAGGATGAAAATGATCATATAATATTATGTTCACACAATATTATTAAAAAAAATGACAGAAGCTGAATATCTTATATCTTTACCAAAAGGAAATCTGCTGTGTGGAATAATTTGTAATAAACAACCTATAATAAAGCACATTTTATAATAAATGTGGAGTTTCCATGTTCTCCCCGTGTCTGCGTGGGTTTCCTCCGGGTTCTCCGGTTTCCTCCCACAGTCCAAAAACATGGATCAAGTCTATTGAATTCTCCAAATTGCCCCATGTAGAGTGTGTCTGTGTGAGTGAGTGTGTACCCAGCGATGGATTGGCGCCCTGTCCTGGGTCTGCCCAGCGCCAGAGGTGTTCTCTCCTGGATGGACATGGGGAACCCCACTGCGACCCTACTAGAGGATAAAGCGGGAGATAAATGATTAATGACGATGATTTACAAAAAACAAAGATTCCGATTTTTCCACTTTTTTTTATTCCTTCTGCATGGAGGTTCTATCCAGTATGATCCTCAGCATAAAATAAATCTCATCCCTCCCCTGCACATGTCCAAACCACCTCAATCCTGTCTTCCTAACTTCTCTAAAACATCCTACCTGTACCATCCGTTGTTCCTAATCTTGTCCATCTTCCCAACGTTTTAATCTCTGCTATTTCTGGCTCCCACTCCTGCCTGTTGGGCAAAACCAACGTGTATAAGCTGGACAACATTTATGACTGTCCTGTAAATTTTAACTCTGCTAGCATTTTTTCCCTCTAATACATGCCTTCATCTCTATAGACTCTCATGAACCTGCTCCGTACTCGAACCAAGGTAATCCTCAAAAATATTCCACTGAGACGCCCGCCTAAATTCACTTGTTTGTCTGTCACTTGATATACATTGTCTGTGTTTCCCAACTGCACATATCACCACTGTCACACTGTCCTTATACAAGTACTACACCAACCTCACATACTTCACCACTTCTGACTTTCTCATACAGTATCCTGAATATTCATTCATTCATTCATTCATTCATTCATTATCTTCCGCTTTGTCCTATATTAGGGTCACGGTGGCCCAGAGAATATTACATTGGCAAGAGATTTTGAATTTGGAGGGTAACATCTGATCAAATGTAATAGTAAAATGTACCTAAGTAACCTTTGAATTAATTACATTTACATTTGGTTATTTAGCAGATGCATAGCTTAATATTTTGGGGTCAGAACAAAGGGTTGCATACAAAATCCCTGAAGCAATGAGGGTTAAGGACCCACATAGGTAACATCATTTATCTGGGATTTGAACCCACAACTTTTGGATCGTTAGCCCAACACCATTACCACTGAGCTACCACACCCTACCTTAATTAAAGAAATATAATTGATATGCTAACATTAGGACAAAACAGTCAAAACCTGTGAATGTAATTATTTTTTCTCTGATGCTCTTTAACGAAATATGTGTTCATAAAATTGTTTCAACATTGTTGAAATATTACTACCAATTCTAGGCTTTGCTGGAAAAAAAACAGACAGCCCACTGCATTGAAAAAGAAAAAAAAATCTCTAAAAATAGCCTCAATTTCTCATCAGTATGCTCCAAGTTAATTGGTGTCAGCTTATCTTGCTTCTGCAGGCAAAATACTCTTTTTTTGCCTACAGCAGAATACAGAGACCCCTATCCAACAGGACAAGATATGCATTTCCCCTCTGGCTAAAGCTGCTGAGAAGAAGCGCAATAGTTAAAGAGCTGCAGCTTGAACGATTGATCTATAGGAACGCGCTACCAATCATCTGTTGCACTTTTGGTATTTTGAAAGGGAGATCCTGAATAATTTACTGTGCCTTTAATCCATTATTCAAGTACTGCTGGTTAGGATCAAAGAAACTGCAGTCTATTATAGTTACCTGCCAAAAAAGAGTTTGTAGGTATGTTTCAACAAGCAAAAATTATAATTAGCTCCACACATTTTAAACATTAGTCATGAAAATCTAGGATATCAAAAGTAAATTACTTTAACATGATTTTCATGCAACTCTAAGGTATTTAATAAATGCATGGTTTTCCTGCAAAATTTTATTTATGATTTATGGGAAAATACATTTTCTGAAATATCTTCTAATCACTTGTTCAAAATATGGCTTATAGTTTGCTGACTTGGGTATGAGTCGACAATTTTTTAACATGCCATTAGGTGTGTAAACAAAAGTAAAATACAAGTTTCAAATTCTGAAGCCTATAAACATCTTTTGTTAACACAAATATCTCAAATATTAATATTTATCTAATCTTAGGTTACAATTTTTATCGAATTTTGACATATTTTCTTTTGTGTGTTAATAAAACAATAAATCAAATTAACTGAAAACCTAAATTGAGAATTGCTTATATTAACGTTTGGGTGCTACCATCCAAGATTTATTAAAAACAAATTAAATCATTTAATATCCATCAACAGCTCATTTCACAATACAAAAGTCAAAGTTCCTAAGATTTAAAATAATATGTGAGTGCCAACTATTGTTTTTTCCCCACTTAACAACCAGGTTCTTTTTACTTTTATTGTCAAAATATACTTAATGGTCAAAAGTATTTGATCACAGCCTACAGGACCTTTGCAGAAATAACAAAGGCTTTATTCTGATCTCATATTATTATCTTCCACTTTATCCTTTATTAGAGTAACATCGAGAAATTTGGAAGTAAATACATGGCTAGATTAAACACTTGTGGCAACAGGATTAAGTAAAACCTGAATTCTATGATAAATAAGTGTGTTTTAATACTTCTGTTCATAAACACATACATTCACACTTTTTTCCAAATTTAAGCACAGGGTCACACATGATTAACAGATTTGTATTAAAAAGGGTCTAATTTAACGGTTACATCCCACTTCTGGTATTAAAAAGAAAAAAAAAAAAACATTTTTAACAAAATTTACATTTTTGGCTAAAAAGATTTTGCGTCACTTTTTTTTTTTTTTTTTTTTGGGTGATCGCAATATTCCCATTTGAACTAAACACATATATATTTTGTAAATATATTCTGACTGTAATACATATAAATTATAAATGTAATACATAAATATTTGTTTGTATAAGTGTTACTGATATAACACATAACATATAAATCTTCAAGTTATTAGTTAAACTGAGCCAAAAGTGTTTTGCTTTTGGTTTTTGTTTGTATTTAATGCACAGTGCATGTTCAGCAATTGTCAAACAGCACTGATGGATTTCAGTCACCTTGGTAACTCGCCATGTTCACAGAGAGTGTGCACCAAGTTCATCGGTGTGACAAAAGAAATTGATTTTCAATGACTTGTAATTTATCATTTTGTAAGCTAGAATATGGTTGTCAGTCAGTTTGATGTTGTTTGGTGCTTGATAGTTGCCTAGGAGATTTTCTGCAACATCCCTAAAGAGTTTTCCAAGTGATTTTTTCAGGTCCCACCAGCAGCTCTTCTATCTGACTGTCATTTATAACGTGTTGGACTCATAAACTAGCAAAAATGCCTTTTTTATTCTTGGTATTAGTTATTCATGTCTCAAATAACAAAAAAAAAACATCTCTCCCCCCTTATAATCAGTGCTTTCACAAAATTAATCCTCAGTCCAATTTTTATGTGAAGTGGTCCCATCTTACATTTACATTTGGTCATTTAGCAGACGCTTTTATCCAAAGTGACTTACAAAGCGAGCACAGGGTTGACCACAGCATCCCTACAGCAATGGGGGTTAAGGGTCTTGCTCAGGGATCCACAGTGGTAACTTCAGTGAACCTGGGGTTTGAACCCACAACCTTTAGAATGATAGCCCAAAACACTAGCTACTAAGCTACCACACCCACCCAACATCTTGAAGTGTTTGGTCCATAATTAGTTGATCTGCCACATTTCTCTGCCAACTGCTGAAGCAGTTTTTGGTATAATGTGACTCTATTATGGTTGTTTTATTTGCAAATGTAGCAAGACAAGGAGCAGTGCCACTACTTTTAAAAGTCATACAGTCAGTAATTGTAGAACTTTAAAGTACAGCTGATAAAATTGATAATGTGGCTAAAAAAAGAAAAAGTATCTGAAGAATTGGTGAAATAAAGGCAAAAATATCCCATAAAGCAAATGCCATAGTTCCACCAAAAAGCATACTGTGGAATTTTACCACTGAGCTTTTGTCTTTTGTTCATCTTCCTCTGGGAGATTCTGTTTTTACAATCATTTTTAAAATAGGGTGGCACGGTGGCTTAGTGGTTAGCACGTTCGCCTCTCAGCGCTAGGGATTTCCGGTTCGAATCCCCATCTGGGTGGAGTTTCCATGTTCTCCCCGTGTTCATCTGCGTGGGTTTCCACCGGGTTCTCCGTTTTCCTCCCACAGTCCAAAAACATGGATCAAGTCAATTGAATTCTCAATAAAATTGCCCCATATAGAGTGTGTCTGTGTGAGTGAGTGTGTGCCCAGCGATGGATTGGCGCCCTTTCCTGGGTCTATCTGCCCTGCCCCTGGTTGGGCATGGGGAACCCCACCGCGACCCTAATAGACCCCTTAATAGATAAAGCGGGAGATAATGAATGAATGAATGTTTAAAATATTTCTGAGAACATATAGATTACAGTGACCCAATACTTAAAACAAGATGGATAGAAACAATAGTTTAAGAACTTAAGTAAATTAAAAACAAATAAAGATGAAATATAAACCTATAAAGGCTTTTTGAAGTATCACTTATGCATTCTCAGTTTGAAACATCTAAACCTCTGTAAACTGGCATCACAGCATTGAACAAGAACCAAGTCCAGAAAAAATAAAGAGTTATTATGATTTGTCTGAATGATACATGTGCCCCCATTAAGCCAGTGTTAAGTCTCTTTCTTTATGGGACGAACTCAGTGACGCTACATGATTATGCAATTTAGATATTTCAAGCAACTCTTTGGGCAACCTTGACTTTCTGGAGTGGCTCATCTAGGTGCTTTTGTGGGGATGAGAATTCTGTGGTAATCAGAGTTGAGTGCTAACCCTCCAGCCTATAAAAGCCCATTCTTGCACAAAATGGGCAATCAGACTACACATCCTTGGGTCATCATCAGCAAAAGCACAAAGAACCCCTGAAATACCCTCACTTATTGACACTTACTTAGAAAGCAGGGTGTGGGAGAGGAATCAGCAGAGGAAGAAATGATGATGCATCTATCAAATCAGCAAGGGCCTTTAATCAAGATCAGTGGTGCTTTTCTGTTCTTGTTGGATGACAAAACTATTGAATTATGTTTTTGCAGCCTTCTAATCAGTACTGTTTATAAAGTTTTAAGCATTTTCAACTAGACCATTCTTACTTTTCCTAATGAAACAGACGACTAATGATGATGACTAATGGTACTGGTAAACAATAAGTAATTATGTAATATTGGATATTATATTCTTTTTTATAAGAACAGTTTAGGGAAGGGAAATGTTTAGGAAAATGTTACCATGAAGACCATTAAGCACATTCAAAGGTTTCTTCGTCAAACTAAATCATTTATTGTTCAATAATCTTCTGCTAGTTTCATGGGGGGCATGAAATTCCACCCAGATTGAGATTCGAACCTGGCAAAATGTAGCAAAATGTCTTATCAGAAAAGTAAAAGCAGCTTTCGGTGGCTTTGCCAATTTAGTAGTAATATCAATTAATATCAGACTGTTCAAAAAGTTGAAGGGACGATAGATTTCTGGATGTCAGCAAACCAATAAACAACTGTATAATAAATCCCACCATGTACGAGGACATTTTGGATTAATATTTGTACCTCAGGGGGACAACACTGCGGTGGTGCTTGACTCTCAAATAGGAAATCATCACAAAAGCACAAAAAGTCACACAGAAACAAAAACTGTGGTGTTTAATGGATCCTAATTATTAAGGGAGTTAAATGATGTTTGTAAAATGGTGAACAGTGAACGTGATGTATTTAAGATTTGTGGTTACAACTGCATACACAAAAAGCCTACTGCTTTACTAAACAGTACTGACTAGATTAAAAAGAATACCCACAGTATTAAAATTTTTAAGGTTTGCAAGCAAGGATAGGTTTGGGTCTTTATGGTTAAAAATCATTAGGCAGTTAAAATACAATGTTTCACCAATTACAATTACTACAATATTCTGATGGGTGAGGGTAATTGAGAGTAATTAGCGCACCTAATGCGGCTCCATGTGATGACTGCGTGCAGCCTTCATAAGTAGTTACATCACATGCCATAGAGCGAGAGCTTCCGTGGACCGAGAGGAGCGGGACATTGGCGAGAACATCTGCCCACATGTGCAGTGTAAATGTGATTTTAACAGCCATGTGCAATAAAGCGACTTCCTGTTTGGGAAAAATCATAGCTTTAGTCCTTATTCCTTTACCTCCTCGTTACATTGTTACTTAACACGGCATTTAGAAATAGAAAGCCATATTTAAATTTTGGTGAAGTTTCTTGGCCTGAAGCCATTTAAAGTAATAAAGTTCTCCATTGTTCCTACTGTGCTTTACAGACAGAGGAATTTGTCCTTCACATTTAATACTTACTCCACATTAAATCCTTACACATATACACATCAAATGAAACAAGAACACGGAGTTTTGGACAGCCCTGTATAAGGGAGAGAGCATTTAGGAGTCTTGCCCTGGGAATCTAAGTGGGGATCTTAAAATTGCCAGGTTGGTTTCTTAACCACAAGCCTACAACTGTCCCAAATTAATTATAAATTATAAAATGTCACATGTTTTGTTTTCAGGTGAAAATTCAGTTTATAGAAAACACCACCATAAAATGTGTAAAACCAGCATCTGTACTTCATGGCTATTTCAGAAAATCTCAGGTCTTATTCTGCACACTACAACAGCATGGCTTCATAGACATAGAGATCATGTGCTCGCCTGGTTTGCCATCCAGATCTGATAATAATGGAAATGTATATTGAAGAGGAAAATACTTTTTATATTAGATTGTGCTACATGTATTGATTTTTGAATTTGTTTAATCTTAACAAATATAATTAAGTTTGTCAGTTAAAACAAAGTCAATTTGTCTGTTTGCAGATCAGCATTACCTTTGATGAAACCACAAAATATTGCTATACACTCAGACTAAAGTAAGTAAAAGGTAAAAAGGCAGAGCTTCATTTTAGTGCGTTTAAGACAAATCTATTAATAAAGGTCAGGGAGGGAGTTAAATTGAAATCGACTTGCACTGTGCCCAACTGAAATGGGAAGGTATAGCAAAGTGGATTTCACACCTGCAAAATCTCTTTCCATTACCACCTTTGATGTCTGTCACACAGGATAAAAAGAATGAGCTTGAGAAGCCGGCCTCGAGAAAACTCATCCTTTGAAGCCTCAATTAACTGGGAGCCACCTGGCGGAATCTATGAAAGAAAGAGTAGCGACTGGCAGACAGAAGAGAGATGGGTAGACTAATAATGAGTGTAGCAATGTAGCTTTAATATAGCTGGCCTTAGTCATGTTACAGATAAAGTGGTATTTCCCTAAATGTCAACATTAGTGCACACTGCCTTTTCTTTCAGATAGCTCTGCCTGCTCTTTGAAAAAAAGAAAAACAGTGAAAAAAAAATGCCTGAGTCTGACTAAAATGAGGACCGGCTGGCTGCTTGGCTGGTTAAACTGACTCACACAGGCTCAGGATTGGTGATGCTATCTTGAGATACTATCCATCTCTATAGCTCACCTTTCTAAAGGACTATAATCTCCTCTGTCCAGATAACTTTTGGTTCCTTGTCTCTCATGCCAAGTTTAAGTGGCTGGCAATGTGGATTCTTTGATTACCTGAATAAGGATTAGACTTTTAATGATGGATCATAACTTTTCAAATCCCTTCCTGTCAGCTGGAAAGCTGGTCATTTTGTGACAAGCAGCCCAAATCCCACTGCCAGTGAAAAACACCAGCTTCAAACATTTCTGTCAAATCCAACTGGCTTTGCTGCTGAGGCATCACAGGTACGTGCCTCGGCATGGTCAATTTCCTCTTACACATCCTAGACGTGTTTGAAATGAACACCTGAGAAGTTCTTAGCTAAAAACTTTGGAGAGACATAGATAGTCAAAACTCGGCTATAAAAAACTGTGGATGTTTTGAAATGTTTGATCTTACACTGCAGTTTCATCCTAGACTCCCGTTAGCTTGCTCTAAGGCCTGTCGTTGTTCATATTCTCTGGTAAATCAGCATCAAGCAAGCTCTGGGATTAAAGACATTAAAGTGAACTCAGAAGTAAGCCAGTAACTTTTTTAGAATTCCTATGCTTGAATAAACAAATATCACTCAGCAAAAGATGCACTTTCCCAAAGAGAGCTTATTATTTTTTTATACATTATTAGACTGAGACAATGTTGTGTCCTCAGCTTGCACTGCAATGCTGCTCACGATACTAAAATTGTCAAAATATTAATCAAAGCCTTGTTCAGATCAGAGAACAGAGTAGTGTACAGTTGATTAATGTTACATAAATAGATAATTCTGGCAACATATATTCTGGCATCAATTTTTCTAACAAAAAACCCACAAAAGGTTTTTCTTGCTACGGCATGACTGCTTTCTGCAGACTGAGACCAATAAAGTTCAGAATGAGGTCTATAAACTTTGATGAGTTTGCTATGAAGAAACAACAGTGGTCTTCACAAGACCTCTGAAGTAAACTGAAATGTTGCCAGGTCTTATTTTTCAAAATTTAGTAAATTAAGTCACAAATTCTTTTGTAAAGATTTCTGTGAAAAGCCCTTACAGACACCATTGATATTACTAACAAATTGATAAGTTTGTAGTTCATAATATATAGTAGACTAGTAGACCAGAACCCTGACTCCAGCCTACTTTTAATAATTGTGAAAAATCATAACCTTGACTGTGACCCAGACTGGTATTGATATATCAGTGTCAACAGTGGATGCCTAGCTAGCTCATACACCCACAAGGGTTTCAAATAATAAAAGTGAATCTGGGCAGTGTTAACCAATTTGACTACCAATTTCATTGCAATCAGAAACCATGTACAGTATGAAAATTCAACCCTTTTAAAATCTCATCTGCAGTACTTCCACATCCGTTGTCCTTGATCAAAGTCAAATCCCCATTTTCCACTTTACTGAATTTCACCTTCCTGTTACACTCTCTGCAGTTCCTGCAAGAAGCTTCACATGATGTATGCCTGTAGGAACCCCAAATTAACATCAATCTCAAGCACTTCTCTCATTTTCATCCCCTCCCTTTCTCCGCTTTAAGATGATGTCATCATCTGCAAACCCTGAGTGCAGTGGAGTGGTAAAATGGCAGAAGCAGAATATGCAAGATCACAAAAAGAGACTTCAAAATGCATTTGTTCTATTGCTGCACTTTCAATGTGCATGCCAGTTTATAGCATTTAAATAACATACAGTACTCTTATACGAATATTATTATCAGCGTTATCTGCTCAGTGTGCATACTGTTCGAACTGTCATATTAATGTCTTTGAGCTGTGGATTTTAAAGTTCATGTTCCACCATACTTCTGTTCAATTATCAAGTTACATTAACATCAACTACACCAATCTAACCACAATAAACAATCATAACCATAAAATGAATAGTGTTGATTAGGGCTGGGGCAACGCATGGACTACGTCGACGTAACCCATTACAAAATTATGCATCTAAAGTGTAGGAGCACTTCACACAGAAACACAACAATCTGGTGCTCTGTCAGATTTGCAAAGTGGAGATGGCTTTTCACAACAGAACAAATGCTATGCACAAGCGTTTAAAGCGCAAACGTCCACTTCCAATTAATTAAATTGGAAAAAAAGATAAATTTTTACATCCAATAATTTTGATACAACATTTCAGTAATAGTAAAAGACTAATTTTAAAATATTTCACCATCATGAGCTTTATATTATACCTGAATTATTGAATCTCTTCTGGCTGAAATTTGATCATTGATAAAGCTGTTAATGCTAAAGCAGTTTTGTGTTTCAAGCACTATTTTGATAAAAAAAAAATTCACCATTAAAGTTTTTTTATGTTAAGGTTCAAGTTCAAGTTCAAGTTATTTATTTATATAGCGCTTTTTACAACAGTACATTGTCACAAAGCAGCTTTACAGAATGAAAAGCCTTTAAACCCCCAAAGAGCAAGCCGAAGCGACAGTGGCAAGAAAAAACTCCCTTTTATGTTGTTATTCAAGGAAGAAACCTTGGGAGGACCAAGACTCAGTGGGGGACTCATCCTCCTTGAGCGGCCAGGCAGCAACAACAATGTAGGACA
>JAFMOD010000933.1:647166-687365 GCA_019802435.1 Corydoras maculifer
GGGGGCTGAATAATTTTGCACATCGCACTTTTCAGTTTTTTATTTGTAAAAAAATTGTTGATTCATGTATAACTTTCATTCCACTTCACAATTGTATACCACTTTGTGTTGGTCTTTCACATTAAATTCCAGTGAAATATATTTATGTTTGTGGTTGTAATGTGACAAAATATGGAAAAGTTCAAGGGGTATGAATACTTTTGCAACCCACTGTATTTAACTTACTACTGAGACCAGCGACAAAAACCCTTATAACGTTTCTGTTAACACTATTCCTAAAAAATGACTTTATATGTGCTCATAACTGTTAATAAAAGACTATAAGCTCACAGGCATGAAATAAAGTGTTGTTATTAATTACCTATTTGGAAGAAACTGGATACATAGTAGTACATAATGCCTTATAAAAGCTTATTAATGCTCTTTACAAACGTATAAAGTGTAATCATCTTGTATTAAGCATTAATGACCAACCACCCAAAAAACTCCATCCGTCCATCCACCCATTATCTTCCACTTTATCCTCTTCTAGGGTCGCAGTGGGGTTCCCCATGCCCATCCAGGGGAGAATGTTTCGAGCACTGGGCAGATACACTCAGGACAGGGTGTAGATCTATCGCTGGGCACACTTACACTCTATATGGGGCAATTTGGAGAATTCAATTGACCTTGATACATATTTTTGGCTGTGGGAGGAAACTGGATAACCCGGAGGAAACCCACACAGGGAGAACAGGGAGAACATAGGAACTCCACCCAGATTGGGATTCGAACTGGGAATCCCTAGCGCTGAGAGGCGAATGTGCTAACCACTAAACCAGCGTGCCGCCCCATCCAAATATCAAATGTTTAAATAAGTTCATATTATAATGCATTATGTCACTTTGTGTTATTACTGTTTATGTCAAATTATTATAAAAATATATGACTCTGGGGGTGACACGGTGGCTTGGTGGTTAACACGTTCGCCTCTCAGCACTAGGGATTCCCGGTTCGAATCCCCATCTGGGTGGAGTTTCCATGTTCTCCCCGTGTCTGCGTGGGTTTCCTCCGGGTTTTCCGGTTTCCTCCCACAGTCCAAAAACATGGATCAAGTCAATTGAGTTCTCCAAATTGCCCCATGTAGAGTGTGTTTGTGTGCGTGTCTGTGTGTGTGAATGTGTGCCCAGCGATAAATTGGCGCCCTGTCCTGGGTGTATCTGCCCAGCGCCCGAAACGTTCTCCCCTGGATGGGCATGGGGAACCCCCCCGTGAACCTAATATAGGATAAAGCGGAAGATAATGAATGAATGAATATATGACACTGATTATGAACATCTATGTACATTAACAAAGGCGTTATGACAAATGTTGTAAAGCATTATGACTATTTCATAAATGCACTTATAATGCATTATGAATACCGGATTTACAGAAAGTGTTAACGAAAAAACAGGTCAATTAGCACCATCAGCAAAAACTACGACAGATGAAAGCCTTGATTTAGCCAGTAGTGACTTATATGTGTGAAGCCTGGATACTGAAAAAAGAAAGACTTTTCAATCTTTTGAGAACAAGTGCATAAGAAACCAAGACAAAGACCAATGAGCAAGTTTACAAAGTGGCAAAAAGTGAAAATTAGTTACTAAACCTAAATCTTACAAGTTATGTTATTGTTGTCATATAAAGAGGCATCCAAAAAAGAACATTGAAGACCAAGGAAATAACCTGGATAGACAACATGGACTGGTGCTAGCCTGCTACAAGCAGCACAAGACTGGGGCATTTAAGAAAACTGATTTATCTGTGCAGCTAATCATTGTAAAACAATAACGATAAATGATATTGCATGACATTAGAAGACACATTGTAATGATGTGATTATATTTGTAAAAAAAATGTTGAGACCCATTTCCTGACATATATCAGAGTAAACAAATCAAATAAACTAAATCCAGACCAATCCATTATATTTACATTTCTCTACTAACTTTTAAATATCCCAGCACATACAAAGTAATTAAACTTAAGAACAAATAAATATAATCAAACAACAACAAATACACTTCTTCCTGTTACTCAACCAGAAACAACTCATAAAACAAGCAATTCAAACCAATTTGTCTAATCAAACTACTCATCAAATTAATGAAAAAAAAATTTTAAATAAGGAAAAACTAAACACAAATTTCAATTTAAAAAAATGTCATAGCAACACCAATCTATTCAACTAAAATAACATCATTAACAGAAATCATTAAATCAACAAAGATACATTGCCAGCGAAATACTTCACAACATCCCAGAATGGGGCAATGGTACAAAATAAGTTACTGTTATAGTTGTATTATTCATTCAACATAGACATATGCAATATATCAAAGCAAAAACTGCTTGGCTTTTGGATTTTTGGTGTGCAGATTAAGGTTATATAGACTTAATATATGATTATTGAAATTCCTTTTCCTATTCCTTTTGCCATGGTAACAGAAACTCCAGAAGCTGTGGCACACTGAGCTTTTTCACCTCTTGTTTGTTCAAACTGCATATGTTTTTAACTGGGTGCCATAAACCCGTCACCTTACTAACCAAAACACTGCTGTTATATATAATACATATTTGTATTATTATATTTCTACCATTTATCCTGGCTATGACTGTGGGTCAGGAGAGTTTCTGGAGCCTATCCTAGCACCAGGTAGACCAGACACACACATCACTATAGGGAAACTTTGTATCTACAACTTACCAACAAGCATGTTTTTGTACTGGGTTATAAAAATGATTTCCCAGGTACATGCACACTCCGAATTGAAAAGCCATTGTGACCTATCTGGGCATTAAATCTGGGACCTGCACAAATTATTCTATCTGGCAAACATTACACTCACTATTAGAAATGAATGGTGTTCACTGCTTTATTTTATTGTGGTAGAGCATATAATTTCAGCATTAACTATTGTGTACAACCCAATTACACTATCAATAAATTCTGATTCTGTGAACCCACTGGCTTTTAAAACTACACATTTATTACGATAGAGTGATGCTGTATACAGCTTTACAGCACAAACTTTAGAATAAAGCTGTTTCAGAACACTGCGCTTTATATATTTATTAAAAGGACATCAACATTATGGGTAGCATGGTGGTGCAATACACCATGTTATAACCTCAGAGAAATAATGTTCTGTATGTGCTCTAAAGGCAGGTAACAAGCCTTTCTTTGTTTCCTATTTTTGTTTTCTTCTAAAAACTCAAGTGACCTGGAGACAATGAATTACCATTTGTTTGTAGGTGTATATTTGTCTGTATGTCTGTCCTGTAATAGAATCTTAAGTTGTCCAGCCTTTCCTGCTATTTACCTAATTAATGCTTGTAAATGCTTTTGCAGCCCCCTGACCCTTATTAGTCTGGATGTACCAAATATTCACCTCTTTGGATCACATTTTCCCTCCTTCAAAGCATTTTGTACATTTCAATGGCATAATATGTGGTGCTGTATATGCAAATGGAACAAAGTTTTTTTTAGCTGTCTTTATTCTCTTAAAATGGCATAAAGCATATAAAAAGCATAAATGCTAATGAATGCTTGTTGACAGCCATTCAAAATATAATAAGCTAATCTGATGCAGGTACCTGAGAAATTCTCTTTCCACCCAAAGTCTTAAAACATGCTAATTAGTTAGTTGTGGATACAAAATTCCCCTATAGGGTGTGTGTATGCCTGGTGGTGGAATAGTCTCTAGAAAAAAACCCATCCACAGACCTGACAGGAATAAATGGCAAGAATAAAATTAAACAAATATGAACGGCATATACAGTTTACTAAACAAGGAATGTCACACATTTTTTTATTGGACCACCTTTTGGTTTAAATATAAAACTCTTTTTCTGTAACATTTTTTTAACAAGTTTCTGCAATGTCACAGCATTTATTTCTCTTTAGTGTTATTGTGAATTTCCCCATTGTGGGACAAATAAAGGTTTATATTATCTCTTTTATACTTTTTTCCAAGATCTTGAATTAATGATAAGGGATATGGACCACGTGCAATCTGGTCTTCTTTACAACATCCCAAAGATACTCAATGATTACACTGTTGATGCTGCTGGGCCACTCAAGGAGGATAAGTCCCCCACTGCCTTGGTCCTCCCAAGGTTTCTTTAAAATAACAACATAACGGAGAGTTTTTTTCTTGCAACTGTTGCTTTGGCGTGCTTTTTGGGGGTTTAAAGGATTTTAACTCTGTAAAGCTGCTTTGTGAAAATGTACTGTTGTAAAAAGCACAATATAAATAAATTTCTCGAACTTCAATGTCTGGACTCTGTGGTGGCCAATGTGTGAAAATGATCTCTAATGCTCCCTAAACCACTCACAATTCACTTTCACAATTTGAGCCTGATGAATCATGGCATCTTAGAATGTATTTGTGCCATCGGGGGGAAAAAGGTCAATTGATGGAATAACCTGGTCATTTAGAAAATTCTGGTTGCAGACTGACTGTTTTTTATGGTCACATGATGTGGCTAAAACCAACCTGACCAAATGCAGTAACTCCAGATCATAGCACTGCCCAATAGGTTTTTTTTTATAGTAGGCACTAGGCATGATGGGTGCATCACTTCAGCCACCTCTTTTCTTACTTTCTCTAGAGTCCAATATTTATGCTTTACTGAACCCATTTTTTGCAGGTTAGCTTCACTGTTTAGTCCCAATCCCTCGATTTCCCCTTACATTACTTGCACTAGTAAACAAAGGGTTTAAGGACCCTGTTGACTTGAATGTCCCAGGTTTAATTAAAGCATGAATAAATGAATATTAGCGTTGCAACTAATATGTGAAATTAGCAATGAATCAAGCAACGAAAAGATTAATTACAACACCACTGCTGACTCTGCTTATAAAAGTCTGACCATCCTAAATGAAAAAGAAGCATTTACAAAAAAAAATCAAAACCACAAAGGCATTTAATGTTAGATTTAATAAAGATCAGCTGTGACTTTAGACAAGAAAAAATCTCATGAAATGGGTATTAAAAGGACCAGAGTCACTAAAGCAATCGCTTCGATGTATTATTTAAATTGGGTAGATGGACCTATTCAGACATCCCTTGTGCTGAGGAAAGCAGAAGTGTATAATTACAGATAGACATTAGGGTTTAAAGGTTACAGTAGCAGTTTCATTTATCACATTCCTTACATATATAATATTTTGCTAAATATGTTGCAAACTTTACAAGGCCTTAAACACAACATGGGGCAGTTGTAAGAATTTAGACCACTTTGTAAAGAAGATATTTTGTGAAAGTTTTATACAGTGCCTATTAGTGTTTTTGATTTAATAATGATGAATAAGTAATTTTATTACATTGTTAAACTCTGTTTACAGTAACTGCTTCTGGAAATACTTTACATAAGCTTTTATCAAGCAGGTGTGTATACAAAGGTTGGGGTGGGATGTCTGGGGGGCTGGGTAAAGGGGGATGCAGAGACTTGATGAACCTGGAGTTTAAACCCACAACCTTCAGAATGATACTACTGAGTTACCATGCATAATACTTGCTTCTAGTCTCATCCATCTCATTAGTTACAATTACTATATAGATAGATGCACTTTGTAGTTTTTAAACTATGAACTTTTTTTCGTTTGCTACTTTGTCATACTTTGTTTGACTTTACTGTTTCCTACTGGTCAGGACACCAACAGTACCACCATTGATAAGGGGTGGATTTCCCAAAAGTGTTGTAGCGCTAAGTACTTTTTAACTTGATACTTAAGAACATTCTTAAATTTATGAGCCTTTCCCAAAATCATGCGTAACTTACATTATTCTTAAAATCACTCATAACTTACAAGACCCACCCATAACTCACTAAGGAGTTCGTAACTGGCAGCGCACAAAGACTCACTGACGCACTGGTTGTTCAAAATAAGCACTACTATTATCACCTGGAATTCTGTAATTTAATCACATTATTTTATACATTATCATTATTTTTATAGATATCTTAATTTTATTTCCAGATTTCAGTCATATACATATATATATATATATATATATATATATATATATATATATATATATATATATATATATATATATATATATATATATATACACACAAAATATCGCACTAGCTTTGTTATTACTTAACTAATGAAATTGACTGATCAGTAATTACAGTAGCTCAAATTACAAACCTGTGTGCAGTTTTTGTGTGATAAGTGGCACAGGATTTAATACGACGTCGAAATAATCAGTGGCACCAGGTAGCTTGTCTAAATGCTGCACATTGTTTGAAAATCGATACATCGGGGGGATTAAAGTTTTCACCAGAACGCAGCAGTGCCATAATTGTTGTATGTGCTATACTTAAGTCTTCCTGATGAAGAATGTGAGAATGAAGAGAGTAAAACTGGCATTCATGTTCTTGCCAAATACAGTTTATGCCTGATCTATTAGTTAAATTGCAAGCACTGATAGTTTGTAATACATCCTCCACTTTCTTCTTTGTTAGTGGAACTTGTGCTTTGGAAAATAATGTAATTTGTCTTTTTGGTCTAATTAATCAAGCATCTTATTTAGTTTGCTTTTGGAAAAGGGTATATTACGCTGTTGGCTTGCCATGCCACTGAATAATGCACCCATTGATAAGCTTGCTTGGTAAGCAATTGGTCAAAAATTGGTTGTTTCCTGATTTTTATAACAGTAGCCTAATTTAAATATGATTATTTATTGTTTATATAGTTTTTAAAGATAATTTCCTGAATTAATTGTTTATTTTTTGTGCATTATTATGAGAGATTGTGTGGTAATCTGTGATTCAGTTTTCGACTGACGGTGTCTTTTCAGGGGCGGAGTCTACAAAGAACGATCGTAACATTTGCGTTCTTAAAGTTATGTCGTTCTTAATATTGGTCGTAAATCGCTAAAAACTTTCGGTAAATCCACCCCAGATGTTATATTAGTTAGTGGCACAAAAAAGCTGTTAGAATACAATGATGGACATTATCAGTTACAATTATAGATTCTGTGTGTGTGTGTGTGTGTGTTACATATACAAATTCACACATCAATCTATCACTGGGCACACTCACTCACACAGACATACACACAAACACACACTATATGGGGCATTTAGAACAATCAATTTAAATCCAAGTTTTTGGTCTGTGGGGGAAAACTGAAAAACCTAAAGGAGACCCAAGCAGACACAGACAGAACATGGAAAATACACTCAGAATAGGAATCGAACCTGGATCCCCAGCGCTAAGAGGCAAACGTGTATTTGTATTTGTATACATTTTACCTATATAACTGAAGGATATGATCTAAATCTACAAAGTTGCTTTTCTGTTTTAACTCTTTAATAATTACCGAAGACGAAAGGTTGAGGATTAACTAATTACTTTAGTGCTTGTGTCATGATGTCTTACCTGATCCTGCACTCTCTTTTTCTTCTTCTTTTTCCCCCAGCATCCTGAACTCTCTCCTTCTTTTCCATTAGAATCACTGCATAGAAGACCATCTAACTCTTCTGTGCCCATCTGTTGTCCCTGAGAAGTTTCTGCTGCCAGCCGGTACGAGAGGTTCCTCAAAATGCAAACACAGTTTTCTATTGTCTGAGAAGAGAAACACAAAAAAGTAGTTTGTACAAGGATTTTTGAAGCATCAAGTTAACGTTGTGGCATTAAGTGACTGTGGTCACCACCAATTGGCTAAAGTTGTAACATTCACCCATCACAGCCGGCTCTAGCACATAACACAGTGTGGTGTACTTTATACACAAACCTGTGCATACCGGAGGACAATGACCTGCGGTTCCTCAATGCTTGGTTGCCACTGAGTCAAATAATGATCAAATACATTAAGCAGCCATTACAGAAACATTGACTTGTCTATTGCCTATCAAATAAGGAAACTCTACCCCCGAGTATTACCACAGCACTTGCACTCACTTTATTTCCTTTTACTTCAGGGTCAAGTGATGGCGAGGGCTGGATGGGTGCTATTACGCATCCCGAAGCGCTCAATTATATCTCTGCCATGGCCGTCCATTTAAATGAGATTAAGAAAATGCATCTGATGGAGAAAATGACAAGGCCGATCTATCGCCTCACACTCCATTTAACGAGATATTAAAGGAAGACACAACAGTGGTACGAGAGGGATATCTGCCAGGCCAGGAGGGAGAATAAATGTACAGTGAATTATGATGACAAATGACTGACTTTCCACAGCCTCTTGTATTTGTCATTCTCGAGCATGGTGGACAAGACTTTCCACAAACAAAAATAATGAGCATAATAAAAAAAAACACTGGAAGAATTAAGCATGGGCACTTCAGACATCCAGTATTGTGATTTTTGCAAAACCCTTAAATTTTTGTATTATATTGCAGTTACTTTTATTTTGGAAAGACATACATCCTAAAGGAAGAAAACCAAATTAAAACAAATAGACAAACCCAATGCATTTTACATTGGTAATTTGTTTGAGAAAAAGAATTCTACATTTTGTGTGGGTGTGATTCGAAAAAGTATGTGTTGACATGACATGATCAGTCACATAATTACTAGTATCATGGTTTTGCTTCACGTACAAGCTGTCATTGTTACGTACATATGCTGTCATTAAAGGGAACCTTTAAAATAAAATTAATGAAACTGAAGAGAAAGTGTATCACTTAGCTATACAATAACTCAAAGCACATATGTTACAAAATATTTTTTGAAAAAAGTATTTATTAGGCCATGCAAAAAGTTGTTTTAACAAAAATCTGAAGTTAAAGCCCAGCTCAAAGCTGTTCTGTACTTAAGAATGTATGGAAATGGTAGTTTAATGGTTAGGATGCTATTAATCTGAATTTTGAGTTTAATCTGAATCTGAATTTAATCCAAGTTATTAGTGTGGGTTTTTGATAAACGTCCTTAATCCTGTGGCCTGACATTAGACATCAAGTTGGGATATTTGTAAATTGCTTTGGATAAAAGTGTCAGCGGGATGAAATTATTGCCCCCCCAAAAAAGACTGATAAACTGTTTCTGGAAACTTTAAGTTGTAGATAGTAAATGTTAACATACTTTTGATACTCAGATATAAAATACTAGATTTGTATTTCTTCAGGGTTTAGATCCACATTTCATGTCAGCAAATTTGCATGCATAGTAAATTTGTAAACCGAATACAATGAATAAATTATATTTGCAAAATATTTTTGATAAACTGAAAGTCGATTAGAATAAAAAAAAATAGATTGTTCTGATAACCAAAACAGAGCTTATAAAAAAACCCTTGTTAATTAGAGGAGAAGAAATTACCTTTGCCTCCGAACAGCCTGATCAGCAAACGGGTTTAGACGGAGGCAAAATCAAGACTTAACAAAACTACCGACTTGTATGTAAAAACTCTTTTTTTTGTCTCATGATCGTGTTTTAGACTGGTTGGAGCATATAAAAGCTTTTTTATGTATACAGTGCCCACTAAGAGTTAATGACAATAAACTTATGAAGTTGATGTCTTACTGCTGTACGATTAAAACACATGGAAACACATGGGGTAGCTTTTAATATGGGATATGCCTTTGATCCAATTTTCTTTTTTCCCCACTACTGACTTCATTCCAATACTCACTTGGTACAGTACCAAGCCATCATTTGGTAACATCATTTAATTTATCATGAAATGTGTGATTCCCAGTTTTTGAATAATCCACTACTAGTGTACTTAAATAAAACATGATAAAAACTGAGTTTTGATATGTCATATTGCAGTCAATTAAAAGAGATGAATGCAATATAGTGATCAAATTTAGGCTTTTCTTTTAGTCCTATTATCACTGATGTGTTAAATCTCAAATACCATCATTGTGGGAAAAACATTAGGAAAGACCTTTTTTTGTTTAAGAATGATTGTTTTTCATTGCACAAAGCAAGGAGTTTACTAAGCCAGAACTTGGTCCACAGACAGTTTAGATTTTAACCCTTTTAAATAATATTCTACACTACAATAGAGCCAGGCCTCTCCTTTAAACATTAATGTGTGCCTTCACAAGTGCTTTTAAAAAAAAAAAAAATGTCAGTCAGTAATTAACAATGTTGAAAAGTGATGCCGCAATGCGGGTTTGCAATGTGAATAGGCTATGGGTTCTACAGGAGTAGGTTCGTAATGGTATGACATTCTGTAGGGCCCAGAGTATACCATACCTGACCACATGAGACAAAACATTTCAGGAGATAAGTTTTATCTGAACAATTCTCCACTCCACTCATCTTACATCATACTTAATTGTGACATGCCAAAAGGCTGCATGTCCTTTTCCCCTTTTATGCTCCCTGTTCACATATGATGACAGTGTACCTGTTTATGGCACTAACTCCATAATCAAGTTTGAGGACGACACCATGGTGATAGGCCTAATCTGAGACAATGATGTAATGGCTTACAGGGTTGAGGTTTGGCATCTTGATGCATGGTGTGAGGACAACAACCTGGAGCTCAACTCCCGGAAAACCAAAGAGATTGTTGTAGACTTCAGATGAAAAGAAGGCCAGGCACACACTCCAAGTTCCCACATTAAAGCAACATTAGTAAAGCAAGTGCCCAGCTTCGTCCACATCTCAGACTATCTCTTCTGGTCCCTTAGAACGTCAGTCCTGGTCAGAAAGGCACAACAATGCCTGTACTTTTTCTGGAGAGTCAAGAAAGCCTTCTTGTGTTCTAGGGTAATCATGGACTTTTACAACCCTACTAGTAAGACCATCTTAACCAACTGTATTTCTGTGTTGTATAGTAATTGACCGGAAAAGGCTACATGTAAAAACTGACCAGTGCATCACTGGCACCCAGTTACCTTCCATTCAGGACATCTGTCTTAAACATTGTCTGGGCAGAGCAAGGAACATCAAGGACATTTCACATCCGAACCACAGTTTCCATGCTTCTGTCTGGCAGACATTACTGGAGCATACACTCTCGTACCAGCAGACTCAGGAAGAGCTTTTTCCCTAAGGCTCTAACTAAACTTAAATCACCATATCTCTTCACTTTATGATTAATATTAAACTCCATGTTACTTATGTATTTGCACATTTGCTTAATATTTAGCACGTTCGATCCTCAGTGCTGGGGATTCCCAGTTCGAATCCCAATCTGGGTGGAGTTTCCATGTTCTCCCCATGACCACGTGAATTTTCTCCCACTGTCCAAAAACATGGATCAAGGTAAATTGAATGCTCGAAATTGCCCCATATAGAGTGTGTGTTTGTGTGTATGTGTGAGTGAGTGTCTGCCAAGCGAAAGATTGGTGCCCTGTCCTGGTTGTATCTGCCCAGCGCCCAAAACAGTCTCCCCTGGGTGGGCATAGGGAAACCCCCTGCGACCCTGGTAGAGGATTGAGTGAAAGATAATGGATAGATGGATGGATGGATGGATGTTATTTACAAATGTATAATTCACACCTGCTAAACCAATTGTATTTTGTAAACTTGCACATGGCAAAATTGCCCTACTTACACCAGCACAACAATAATTTACATATGTACACATCTAGAATACTTGTATACTCTTCTATATTGATTTCATCCACACCTATCTGCCCCCATCATTCTGACTTTGCACTTTACTGCTTTCACCTTGTACTTTACTGTATTTATATGTAAATAATGTCTATCCTGCACGTCTGGTTAGATGCTGCATTTCACTGGCCTTGTACTCATTTACTCTGCACAATGATAAGAAAGTTTAATCTAATGTAATCTAATCTAATCCAATTTAATGAAATCTAATGTTATGTAATCTAATCTAATCTAACAAAACCACTGTATTCTTTAAGTTGTGTGTAACAACTTATCACGCACTTACAGCACTATATCTTAGACAGCATGCATCTCTAATGCATTTAAACAAAAACAAGGGATACCCTAACCGAATGACCTTATGGGGAACCCAATCTATCATTGCCATCTAGACCCAAACACCTTCTACGAGGGAACAGCCTCACTTCCCAGGAAGGTAGAAACTATGGCATTATAGTATGTACTCCTTCATCAATGCAGGATCAGATACCTTGTTTATAGTCATCTTCATGCTTTTTATAAGACCTATAGGCACTGAGAGAAATTAACTGAAATGTGCTTAATGTTGGATGAGTGAAAG
This sequence comes from Corydoras maculifer, assembly GCA_019802435.1. Taxonomy (NCBI): domain Eukaryota; kingdom Metazoa; phylum Chordata; class Actinopteri; order Siluriformes; family Callichthyidae; genus Corydoras; species Corydoras maculifer. The sequence goes on from JAFMOD010000933.1 coordinate 659,307, forward strand.
GTGTCAGATGTACTAGATCGGCCGGCCCTGAAGTTACAAAAGCAAATTCAGAATGGTACATTATAAGGTAATTTCTAAAATTATAATTATGTGTTTAAAGAAGATAATCTCACTATCCTGTAGCCTAATAATTGACTGTTGATAACAAGATGTAAACAAGAAAATATGTATTTTTTAAACATTTAATTCAGTCAACCTGATCTTGTACAATCATTTTTATGTAACACTTAACATCTAGCAAACAACATAACAAAATAACACAGCCTTATAACGTTGCTAAAACTGTGCAAACATTTACTTTGACCTCCAAAAACAAGCTAGTGGACTGGATACCAAAAATTCGCCCAGCATTGAATTTAAAAACAATTTTTTTAGACATGCAATTGTGCCTAGCCCTTGCCCCAACCATGGCTAACTCATGATTTGACAGTAACTGTGCACTGGTAGGTGACACCAGCTGCAAAAATTGGGTGCAGTTTATTCTTGGTTCTTCTCTTTATTAAGGCCACAGAAGAGTCTAAGATGTAGAAATGTCACTGTTTGCCTCAAAATGTGGGTTATTCCTATTTACCTATTAGATACCTAGATTATCCAGATTAAAACATAAGGCAATGTATAAAAATATAATTTCATACAATGTAATCCAAAATCAGAGGTGGTAAGTAACAAAGTAAATGTACATGGAAATGGTAGTAATAGTTTAGCCAGGCTATCTCACCCAACATCAGTGATTGACCACATAAATTCATATATGAATGAATGGGCAAATATTCACACAAACATATCCTAAAATCTTGACAAAAGTTTTCACACAGGAGTGACAATTTTAATGGCTTAAAAAAAAGGCATTTACATGTCCCACATATATGTGTATATATTAAAGAGTATATATTATGATGTTGCGCATGGAACATTATAAACTTTTATTGAATTTGGTCCAAACTGATTTGGGAATAAAAATTTAGGGTGTAACACAAAATCAGAAAATCTTGATATCACATAACATCACACCACAAATCAAATCTCATAACATATAGACTGAATGGTTGATTTTTGGAAACACATTTTTTTTAGCCAAAAATTAAGGTAAAACTTAACATAAACAACTAATACACCACTTAAAAAATATTCTGATTAAGAAAGTGAAATTGCTGTCTAATTTAAGATTTCAGAGAGGAAGCAAGTACAACATCTGGATTACTAAATGATAGAAACACATTATCAGATGAATCCAGCTTTTTATTACACCACGTTAATAAGAGTTATATAATTAAACTCAAGCAACATAAATAGTGGCAGAAGGGTGTGGGAAATATTTTCTTGAATTATCCCCATTTCTCTGATACTTGTGGATGATGTTTGGACAATATAGTTTCCCTAATCAGTTTGGACAAATAATTTCTTCTTTTATGTTTATTATTTTGCGACACGGTGGCTTAGTGGTTAGCACGTCGCCTCTCAGCACTAGGGATTCCCGGTTTGAATCCCCATCTGGGTGGAGTTTCCATGTTCTCCCCGTGTCTGTGTGGGTTTCCTCCGGGTTCCTCCCATAGTCCAAAAACATGGATCAAGTCAATTGAGTTCTCTAAGTTGCCCCATATAGAGTGTGTCTGTGTGAGTGAGTGTGTGCCCAGCGATGGGTTGGCGCCCTGTCCTGGGTGTATCTGCCCAGCGCCCGAAACTTTCTCCCCCGGATGGGCATGGGTAACCCCACCGCGACCCTTATATAGGATAAAGTGGAAGATAATGAATGAATAAATGTTTATTATATTGTGGCGACTGTCACATGGGTTTGGTATGGCGCCGTTTCCCAGAATGCTTTGTGGCCATGCTATGGACTTTTTATGTTAACGTGTTTTAATAAGGTTTGGTTGGGTGCGTGCATTGCACGGAGTCTTATGTGTAGGGTTGCCACCTATAAGAAATGAATATAAGGGATGCCTACCACAGTTCCTCTGTTCCATGACCACCATAGGCCCGACTATGGGACAGGGTGCCGCAGCAGTGCTATGAATTATTTTAAGTGCCTTAATTTCTTAATTTTTAATTTTAATTTATTTATTTTTTACCAATGAACACCATTTCTTATAATGTGCAGTCAATTAAATAGTAAATGATCTGGTTGTGTGGAGTGTGCAACAGTGAACCTAGAGGGGAGGAGTGGGATGACAAATTGTTATATAAATTAAACAATATTTGTCTCATGAGGGGAATTCATTTCATCCAAACAGTTAAACCATATTAATAATTAAATTCATGTAACTGATTTCTGAACTCTGTAATTCTCACAGATATAACCAAAATACACAATACAATACAAATGATTGTATTGTGGTCCTCATTCGGCCCTCTCTCTCTCTCTCTCTCTCTCTCTCTTTTATATATATATATATATATATATATATATATATATATATATATATATATATATATATAGACTTTATCAAAGAATAGACTTTGGGGGTTTAAATTGACAAAGTTACATAGTCCGTTGGTCACAGAATTCAGTGTAGAAACAGAGCCAGGAGGAGATTTTAATCATTACTGTTAGATTTAGTGTGGATGTTGCATAAATTACTAATTTATTTGAAATTTATGGAAATACGGAACAAATCGCATCACATATTGGTTCAGTACGAGACACAACATTTATTTGTCAAATACGGGGCAATTCCATATTTTAGAGGAAAGGTGGAAACCCTACTTATGTTTGAACATTTGCAAGAGACTGACCAGTCTGGAGAAATGCATTGCATGTGATGTGGCCATGTGAACCAAGTAGGACTCATTTAATAGAATTTACGTTGGAGGTAACCTAAGTGCAAGTATCTTCTTCGTTCATGTCACAATATGACAGGATGTTTCAGCACGTCGAAAAGCCATGTCACGCAGATTGTATAATCATTGATTGGTTCAGCAAGTGTTTCTTAATTCCAGGCCCTTTGCAGTTGCCAGATCGTGATATTTGTGTTACCTTGATTAGAATCTATGGTTGAATTAATTTTGTGGTTCTTTGGACCAAATGAGGACAGCCTCCCAACTAAGTAGGTCTATCTCATGAAATGCCCATTTAACATATAATATAATTGATTACAATTCAGTTTAAATCACTATAATAACAATACGATTTTTCTTAGTGTTACAGATTAGTACAAAATTATTGGCAATGAATTTTACACATATACTGTATCCTGACTGCAAGCTGAACATGACACTTTTTTACTTGGCTCAGACTCATTAAGTAGAAATTTGGCCATAGAAAAGATGAATGAGATGGTAGAGGCAGTGTACAGCTGTAATGAACCAGAGTTTAGAAATGACCAGAGGCGGAGAGCTCAATGCGATATGTGGCATCAGCACAACTTAGCACTCAATTCTCATTACTATGCAGCATTTCCAGCTCAGCCATGGCTGCACAAAGGAGAATTGCTCCTAAATCATGATTAAAGAAGACCATTTAAATGATAGCAACCTTGAGATTAGAGCCAAGCACAGCTTGAGTTTGGAGGTTGGGATATCACATTTCTTGCTTAGAGAGAGCAAAGGGGACGATGCACAAAGTGAAGAAAGGAACACAAGCCAAACCCAAACCTTGCTATCAATCTCGCTGCTCCCCAGTGCAGTCTGGATGACGAAAAGCAGCGCATCGGTGAGACCCTCGCACTCTCTCATCCTCCTCCGCGCCTCCTCCCCAGCTGAACTTACATTCCTGACAGTGAGGAGAGAGACCGAGAGAGAGAAAGCAAGAGAGAAAGGGTGAGGGAGGGAGAGAAAGAGAAAGAGAGAGAGAGCATAGATCAGCACTGTGTGTGGGACAATCATTCCTATGTCTGTCACACAGGTGGAGATAAACTCACAGCGTGTTCTGAATTTTCCCCATCCATCACTGACAAACAATAATCTGCATATCAGATGCTCTGGGGTCATTCACACATTCCCATGCTTCTTTCTGAATCTTGTCACTGCTGGCACCATGAATATTTGATCATTTTATTCACTGGGGACTGAGGGATTGTTTATTTATGGTTTAAACTCAGAATATAGTAAATCATACACATGTGCACATGTGCAATAGCAGATATTCTGGTGGCCCATGTGCACACTGGGACACAAAAAAGAAGTAAAATCCAGAATGCTGCAGAAGGCCAACAGTCTGCCATTTTAATTTCACATTTTATTTTTATAAGCATCTTCAGTTATGAATGTAGGCAAATTTAATTAAATTTGTAATAACAATTATAAAACGATGTGAACAAAAACATACATTTGTTCCTAGAAGAACACCAAAATTTGAAAATATAAATAATAACAATTACAAGTTTTACCTCAGTTTTCATCAAATTGAATTAACTTAACTATTATTTGATAGGGCACCGTTTACTTTACTGCAAGGTCTTGGTTTCCATGTCTAAACAGGGTAGACTGGGTCCTTTCTGTATGGAATTCCCATGTATTCCTTACATACAAGTTCAAAGTCATACAAGTCATGTAAACTTTCATTCATTCATTCATTCATTCATTCATTTATTCATTGAGGGGGTTCCTCATTCCCATTCAGGGGAAGACACCCAGGACAGGGTGCCAATCTATCGCTGGGCACACTCACTGACACAGAGACACACACTATATGGGGCAACTTAGAGTATTTAATTTGAATTAATATTTTTTTTTTACTGTGGGAGACCGGAGGACCCAGAGGAAACCCATGTGGACACTAACGATCATGTTATCAAAACTGCCCATTCCTGTAGATTCCTCCTTTACAACATAAGGAAGATCAGACCCTTTTTGACTGAACATGCTACTCAACTGCTTGTTCAAGCCCTAGTTCTATCCCGGCTCGATTATTGTAATGTGCTACTTGCCGGTATCCCAGCTTCCACAATCCGACCTCTTCAACTAATTCAAAACTCTGCAGCCCAACTTGTCTTTAACCAGCCCAAGCGAACTCATGTCACTCCTTTACTCACTTCCCTCCATTGGCTTCCTGTAGCTGCTCACATTCAGTACAAGTCACTGACTCTAGCATACAGAACCATTTCTGGATTTTCCCCCTCCTACCTTCACCCCATCTTTCCTAAATACACTCCGACCCGTTTTCTTCGCTCCAGCGATGATTGCCGCCTGACAATTCCACCTCACCGAGGAGCTAATTTGCACTCCTTGGCGTCCACCACTGCAAAATGGTGGAATGCTCTTCCCAAATCTGTCCGTAACGCAAAATCACTAAACAGTTTTAAAAAATTACTGAAGACACATGTCTTAATTAAAAAAAAATAAAAATAAATAAAATAAAATAAAATAAAATAAAAATAAAAAAAGGGGAGGGGGGGGGGCGTGTACCACGGCATCAAATAACATTCAGCTTTGATGAATTTACAGTATAGTTGGTTTTCTTCATAGCTTCTGACTTGTGGCGTTCTCATTTGTAAGTCACTTTGGATAAAAGCGTCTGCTAAATGACTAAATGTAAATGTAAATGTACTGTGGGAGACCGGAGGACCCAGAGGAAACCCATGTGGACACTTCTCCCAGATTTGGATTCAAACTATGCTGTTAGGTAAACTTGAGATATTATATTGCCTCTTGGATGTAAATGTGTATGTATATGTATTTATTTTTGTGTCTCTACTCGGACTTGCATCTGGTTTGCAAATAGTCTTTCTCTGTGTTTCATTCAGTGGGTACTGGATTAGACACCAGCAGCCAGCAGCCCGCACAAACCTAATTAGCATAAGCAGCTTTCAAAATGCCCCTATTGTTGTCCATGTTATTCTGGCCACATGGGGTACATGGTTATGTTGTTACAATATAGTAAGATAGTACAGCATAAATGTTTACAGTAATAATATAAGTTTAGAATGCTTTATTTTGACAAAAATATTCTTAGTTGTAGAAAGACAATATAGTCTCCATTATAGATGGCGACATGGTTAGCAGTTAGCACTTTCACCTCACAGCATTAAGGTACCTGGTTTGATTCATTTGAGTGGAATCTGCATGTTCTTCCTGTGCCTGAGTGGATTTGGCCTCAGCACTCTAGTTTTACTTGCTGATAAGTAAAAAAGTGATACTGAATTTCCCCTAAGATTGAATTATTTGTAACTGTTCCAGTGGGGATAAAAATCCCCACAGTTGTTTGATTACCATGACATAAGAAATAATTATGCTTCAGGATCCTGCAGAGGTTTATCCACTCTTTAAAACCACCATGAAGCACTCAATTACACTTAAATTAATGTTACACAATTTGCAGAAAATGTCATCATAATCCCGGGCAAGTACATACTGTATAAAAACAAACTTAGTGATACAAAAACACTTTAAGTTAAGTGTTAAAAACTTTTGGGATTACAAAAAAGGTAGCATTACACATAAGCACTATATGCTGTACACAAAAGTACATATCTGAGTCACATTTAAGATCCAAGGGTATTTTGTCACATCTTAGCAAGCCATTAAGTGCCAAAAGAAAATCACACGCCTGGGTAAAGCAACACTCTGGATTACTGCATAGAGTAAATGAAGTCCTCAAAGTTGCAATTTTTGTCACATGATATTGAATGATTGATGCTTTGAGACACTCTTGTCTAATTTACATTCTCTTCATTCAGCTTGGCCCAAATCGATTGCTACATTTTATTTTGGGCAATTGCAAGAAGACTAGAAAACAAAATGATAACATTAGTGCTGTGAGATGTGGCTCTTTCCAACACATTAACTTGATAAAGCCATGAAAGCTGTATCATTTCGCTCATGCCGATAACACACTACCTTGGCAGTGCAAACTTCAGTATTCATATACGCAAAACCACATTGAGAAAACAAATATTCAGCTTGGTTGGGATAAATTCTTTTCTATCACATATTCTTAAAACATAAGCTTCATTATTTAGACGGAGTAAGCTTTAAAAATCCGACTCTAAGGGTACATAAAAAAACAACATAAAAAACAGGCAAGTAAACTAATAGAAATGGATAGAATTTATTATTAAAGAAACAGATTCCAGCAGTAGTGTCTAATGGAAAATACCACTTTTTCTTGACTAATACAGCAGCCATGTTTATGTACTGTAGCAACTGAGAAGGCTACTGTAAAATCATTATAGCACAAAACAAAGTGGCCTCCTTGACACATTTGCTATTTTCCAGAAGATTTAAAAATGCACATTCTAAGCTAATAAAATCACAAAACATAGTAACAAAAATTACACACTAATAAAACTAAACACAAATAATATCACAGTTAATTTTTTTAATAAATTTGAAACCTTGAAACTTTGAATCTTAAATGAAAAGAGAGGATGTGAATTTAAATTTAAAGAGTAAAAAAAAAATTATATTGTCCTTCTAGAGGAATCTAATATTCTACAAATAACATTAAGGTAAAGAATTACTTCATTTTCACTTCACAATGCATGGCATGGTGGGAATTGTGAGCATTAATGGACCCAATTGTATAAGACAGAAAGCCAAAATAGCTTAGGGCATCTGCACATCCTACATACCACACATGCCATTAAATTATACATTCGATGCAGAAGATATTTACGGTGAAAAAACTGCACCAACCCCTTAAGCAAAATGAAAAAACCAACAACAATGCTTAAGGCACAAAGGGGACGAATCATGTTTGCATCTGCGTCCAATTATCGACAACAAAATACAGGCAATGGTATCACGCTACACATATGATATTTTTTTATTAGTTGATCTGTTTCTATTATCGACAAAAATCAAAGCAATAAATCTATTTTAAACATCAAACATTTAAATGTATAGTGTAACTTCATTCATTCATTCATTCATTATCTTCCGCTTATCCTCTATTAGGGTCGCGGTGGGGTTCCCCATGCCCATCCAGGGGAGAACGTCTCGGGCGCTGGGCAGATAGACCCAGGACAGGGCGCCAATCCATCGCTGGGCACACACTCACTCACACAGACACACACCATAGGGGGCAATTTTTGAGAATTCAATGAACTTGTTCCATGTTTTTGGACTGTGGGAGGAAACCGGAGAACCCGGAGGAAACCCACGCAGACACGGGGAGAACATGGAAACTCCACCCACTAACCACTAAGCCACCGTGCCGCCTAGTGTAACTTCAAATTTATAAAACTAAAACCATACACTTTTTTAACATGCAGCTATGAGTTGTAAAATTTGGAATGCACCTACTTGGAACTTTAAAACAAAAGAAAACCATATAAATAACCTTAATTTTTTATTATTTTTTTTAACAAGTGGTATATCTACCAGGCCACACAACAGCTGTGGCAAAACTGGCCTCCGACTGTAATAAAGCACAGAAAAAAATCAAATAAACTGTGGAGTAACAAGACAAATACTTACAGACATGGACAAATACTTACAGATAGAAATTAGGTATTGGAGGGGCACTTAATTAATAAATCAATAATACTAAAAATGGATAAAAATGAGCAAAAAAATGACAGAATGATGGGTAAAAATAATCCCTAAAGGAAAGGCAGCCATGCATGACAACCTGTAGTAAGATGCATTAAAATGACTGAAAATAAAAAAAAGTTACCAAAGATTCAAAATGTTTTGGAATAATACAGCATCAGAGATACAGCCATGTATCAAAATAAACAGTTGTTTTATTCATTCATTCATTATCTTATTCTAGGGTCCCAGGGAGTGTCCCCCCATGCCCATTCAGGGAAGAATGTTATAGGCACTGGGCAGATACAGCCCAGGACAAGGTGCCAATCTATTGCAGGGCACACTAATTTAAAGCTTTCAATTTACCTTACTGTCCTTGGTCCTCTACCCAACACCTGAAATGTTAGCCCCTGGATGGGCATGGAGAACCTCCCCCTGCGACAACAGTAGAGGATTAGGCAGAAGATAATGAATGAATGAATGAATAAATAGATACTAAACATATATTTAATAATAAATAAGCAACACATCCATGTGATTACCCAAATTAATTTTTGTTTTAAAACAAGTTTAATGTTACATATTTTTGCTACTGAATTTATTGTTTGAATTAAAAACATAAGTAAATTAGTTACTCGGAGGCAGAACAAATGGGTTCTTTATAACTAACAAATATTGCACTTATTTGAAATTAATTAATTGATTAATTATTTTAGTTAAATGTAACAATTCAATTTACAGGGACAAATCAAATCAAATCAAATACTCTTCTGCCTGGATTCTGTTTTGCAGGTTGGTACCTTTCCTTAATTTCAATTGGCACAAAGAAAAAAAAAATGACATTGACATTAACCCAAAAATCCTTAAACTAAAGATTTCTGCATTGAAAAACATAATTATAGTACCTGAGATTGCTAGTCATGACAAATTACAGACATCATTAATTCCTATCATTAAATACACCTAAATACTGCAACCCCAAGAATCCCATGCCAAATGTCATGTTTAACAAGGTGCTTTTCTAAAATGCATTTTAATGACTGTATGTTGTATGAATAAATTTACTTATTTACATTAATTGCTGGTATGTAATTAAAATCAGCATATAATTAGGTTCTTATTCAAAAATTGTCTCTTCAAATATAAGAGTAACAGTTATGGACAAAAACATTAAACAATATTTTAAAAAATCTTTTGTAAAACACATCACATTTTCAAAATGCTGTTAAAATGGTTTAGTTTAAACATTTATTTATTTAGTTTGCACTGGAAGCAAAAACAAAACAAAAAACTAAACACTGATCTAATTTTACACAGAACTATAAATTGACTGAATAAAATTATTGGTATCACTAGCTCTCTCTCGCTCTCCCTCTCTCTCTCAATAAGTAAAATAATTTTTTTTCTGTATTTTTAAACTTATATTGCCAAATGCTTTAAAGCTCATACAATTCAGTGTTAGGAACAGCAAAACAACCCTAAAATATCTTTAAACAACTGCCATGTTCGGCTATAGTGACTGTGTTCTTTACTTTAGAGACCTTGTTTAATTTTCTGTAAACAGTAGACTTATGTGATCTACTAAAAATACTTAATTTTGGTTTCATCTGTATAGAGGGTGTTCTCCCAGCAGGACAGCAGCTTTAAAGGTAAGTTTTTTGTTTGTTTTTTTCTGTATAAATGAGGTTTAAAAGTGGACACAGTTTTTTTGCAAATAGACCAAACATTGCAATTTTACAATATTTTTAGTTCTGTCAACTGGGAGTGTATCTACTGTGCCATGGGCTGTTAAAATCTTAATATTTGGTGTGCAGTGAACAAGGAAACATTCAGATCCATGTAGACAAACTTCTATAACTTATGTCCTTCGACAACTTTTTACTTAATGCCCAATGTGGTTCACAGACACATAGACTCAATCAACGTTTCTGTACTTTGGTCAGCACATATTACTTATCACAAAACACATCACATAAATTCCAATTATTTCTTACAATAGTACATCACTGCCAAAAGTTTTTGTGCTGTTTTGTTAAACGCAAAGAAATAAAATTTACTTAAAATACCAAAGCGGGCGGCACGGTGGCTTAGTGGTTAGCACGTTCGCCTCTCAGCGCTAGGGATTCCCGGTTCGAATCCCCATCTGGGTGGAGTTTCCATGTTCTCCCCGTGTCTGCGTGGGTTTCCTCCGGGTTCTCCGGTTTCCTCCCACAGTCCAAAAACATGGAACAAGTTAATTGAATTCTCAAAATTGCCCCCTATAGAGTGTGTCTGTGTGAGTGAGTGTGTGCCCAGCGATGGATTGGCGCCCCCCCCCCCCCCCCCCCCCCCCCCCCCCCCCCCCCCCCCCCCCCCCCCCCCCCCCCCCCCCCCCCCCCCCCCCCCCCCCCCCCCCCCCCCCCCCCCCCATGAAAATACCAAAGCATAGAACAAGATTGCGGGACAAGTGTTGAAATTTTTGAATGAGTTTCAAAGGTTTTTAGCTATGATTGTATATATTAAAACAAGAGCAGCTTATAAATGCTTATGCTACATACAATATAGGGCAAATATTTAAAATAAGGATGTTTGTCATGTATATTTATGAGATTTTATTATGGAAATTCAACATTGATATGGGGTGGCACGGTGGATTAGTGGTTAGCATATTTGACTCTCAGCGCTTGAAATCCCAACTCGAATTGGGGTACGAATCCAAATCTGTGTGGAGTTTTCATGTTCTCCCTGTGTCTGCGTGGATTTCAAAACAGTCCAAAAACATGGATTCAAGGTAAGTCAATGCTCTAAATTGCCCCATATAGTGTGTGCTTGTGTGTGTCTGTGTGAGTGAGTGTGCCCAGCAATAGATTGGCGCCCTGTCCTGGATGTATCTACCCAGCGCCCAGAACATTGTCCCCTGGATGGGCATGGGGAACTCCCTCTGTGACACTAGTAGATGATTAAATGGACGATATTGAATGAGAATGAAGGAATATAGATATGAAGCTGTTGTTAGTCACAGGTTTTATATATATATATATATAACAACAACAATAATATTAAAGATATTAATTTTAATTTTATGGGCTGTAATTATTACAATGCAGTCTGACCAATCTCTGAATGATTTGCTACATAATGTTCATTGATGACCATCAATAATGACATGTGAGAAGACGGGAAATTATAAGTCAAAACAATGCAAAATCACACACACTGAAAAAAATGAAGTAAAACCCAAATTCTTGTTTTTGTTGCTTATTTAGAAATAGCAGCTGAATGCTCATTTAAGTCAAAAAGCCGACTAGGTTTAAATTCATCCATCCATCCTTCCGCTTTATCCTACATTAGGTTCACGGGGAGGGGGGGGGGTTCCCCATGCCCATCCAGGGGAGAACGTTTCGGGCGCTTGGCAGACACACCCAGGACAGGGTGTCAATCTATCGCTGGGCACACTCTCACTCAAACAGACACGCACACATACACACACTCTATGGGGCAATTTGGAGAACTCAGTTGACTTAATCCATGTTTTTGGACTGTGGGAGAAAACCGGAGAACCCAGAGGAAACCCATGCGGACACGGGGAGAACATGCAAACTCCACCCAGATGGGGAATCGAACCAGGAATCCCTAGCGCTAAGAGGCAAACGTGCTAACCACTAAGCCACCGTGCCGCCCAGGTTTAAATTCTACATGCTAAATATCAGTGCCATCTATACAAGAGAAACTGGCAAATGAGTAAACACTTGTTAGTGGAAGCTGTGCCAATGCAAGAGAATAGAAGGTGTCTATGCTACAATTTAAAAACAGCAGCAAGTTCCATGAAAAAAAATGCCAGTGTTGTGCCTAATTAGCAGAATTACAGCCACACCCTCTACTCACAAGTGCACGGACTCAAGGATTCAGGAGTAGCAGAATTAATAAGCATGGAAAGATGTGACAGTGAGAAGGATAAAAATACTCGTTAGTGGATCTGCTTTTGTGAACAGACACTGTAAAGGTGTGAGTTAATGTGTGAAAGTGATTGAAAGGTAAAAGAAAAATATTAATTTGAGAAAGTGTCTGTTCTTAAAATATGCATGAATTATTGACTTAATAAAGTGAAAGATGATGGTAAATGTGTAAGTGATGGTAAATAAACTGATATGTGATAAAACATACCAACCGCAGAGATCAGGTAGAAGCAAAAAACAAGACTTGTGCTAACCACCCACGCCTTATGGCAGTTGCACTACAGTATCTTTGCTCTAAAACATCTTAACTGGTGACAGCTCAATCCTGCGTGCTCCTTATTACAAAGGGCGTGACATATTTTTTGGTCCAATTCATTTTTCCCCCTTCAGTACATAATAGAAAACTCAATAATATTTCATGATAGGTAACAAAGTAAAACCTTATTAACCTTCAATGTTAGCCTTGTCTGCTTTGCTGCATACTTGTGTAACAATCACTCATCAAGAGCAGTGCAGAACCCAGCATCTGCATTGAGAAGAAGCTTGGCGTGTATAAGTGGTTTGGCACGATAAAATGAGTGCCTGCTTCTCACTGCAGAGCACTGTGTGGGAAATAGCACACACGCTTTGCACCACTGCCATATGGGAAAACTGTTAATCAGAGGTTATGCTAATGTACGTCAGGTGCAGCAGAGAGCTTTGGGCATGTCATGCTTGGCTTCACTTCATGTAATAACACTATAACACAATAAACTCCTCCAGCGGCTGCATGGGAGACAAAAAAGACTGAGCACTTGCTCATAAAGTCAAAAAGCATGATTTTTTATTTTAAAAAAAAGCACAACAACCAAAGGTCTGAGAATAACCGACATATTAATCACAGTGGATTAATAGGCAAAGGGATATGTATACGCTACACTAAAAGGTACTTTCTGTGCAGAGTTTGCATGCTCTTACCATCTTACTCAGTTATTATTTAACCAAATGTACATTATTTTGTTTGTTGTTTCATTAGTTACATCAGTTTTTTGATCTCTCAGGGAGACTGAAACAAGTGTCTTAAAATTTCTCCATTAGTAAACAATCTTATACTATTCCTAACATCTTCTAGCCCGATTATACTGATCACTTCTAGTTTAGGTTCCTCCCTGTATATACTATAATATACTTTGTCATTAAGCGTAAAAAATTTGCATTTTTAAATTAAAAATAGTGACCACACAGCTGATTAACACATTCATTGAAAACACCAAAACATTAAATATTAATATCAACGGTTCAAGGGTGATATCATAAAAAGTGAAAAATTATCTTGGCAGTTGATACCAAATTGATGATTTGTCCTCAGCAATCCATGATAGTCTGTACCCATAGGTTTTGAAGTGTGTCTATCACCATTGGCATAACAGCCACTTTTGTTAGCTTTTTGACTTAAACGTGTTAAGTCTGGGGTGGCATTGTGACGTAGTCTTTAGCATTTTTGCCTCTCAGTGCTATCTGCCCAGCGAAAAATTCTTCCCTGGATGGGCTTGAGGAACCCCACCCACAACCCTAGTAGAGGATTAAGCAGAAGATAATGAATGAATGAGTGAATGAATTATAGATTCACATGCTTCTGCATTCACACACAATATTGGCTTGTTTCTGTGTTTAATAAATGTAATTTTTGTCATTTATTTAGAGTTTACATGGATTTAAATAATCTTAAATTAAGTATATTTAAAAAATCCAAAGAATAAAATTTTTTATAAATTTACATTGTAATGCATTGTCAGTTTGTGTTATAAAGCCCTATGTCATATTGGTAAAGCAATTTATGACCATGAAATGAATATGAACATCTATGTACATTAACGAAGGATTATATTAAATGTTATAATGAATACTTTATAAATGCAATTACAATGTCTTATAAATACTGGATTGTAGAATGTATAGTTGAATAGATACAATTGCCTTTAAAGTGAATAATTTAGTATTTTTAGATTAAAGTTTTATTATATTAATTTTGTAATCTGCTTGTGCATATCAGGGTGGTTGGGTAGGCTGGGGCCTACCCCAGTTCTCACAGAGTAAATTGATTGTTTCCAGTCTCAAAATCACATTATTTCTACACATTTACACATTTCATTTTTCCAATTTATCATACTTCTTGTTATATCCACTGTGAAAAAAAGACACAGGATAAACGGGCAACACAGAAAGTGTCGTCCTGTCTAGGATCTTTATGCAATGCTATAAAGCAAAAGCACTAAACACTGCAGCACTGTGCTGCTTACAATGGAATTATTCTTTAACTAATTGTATTCTAGGTAGATTGTGTTATATTGACATCCTGACACTAATTTTCGGAGAAAAAAAACACAGCAGTAGGTGAAAAAAGAAAAACATAAAAAAACACAACACTTTTCTCAGCCAACCCAATTTCAGAGGCCAAATCAGATGATTAGCTCTTAATTGTACCATAGTTGCTGCCTGATTTATCAGACCATCTTCATAAGACTTTAAGACTAAATACATTGTTGGGGTCTACCCAATAATTAAGAGTCCTATGCCAATATTCGAAAGTGGACAAATTATTTAAAATGTCCAGTAAAGAAAATGAAGTTAGAGAAAACCATTAATAACAAACGTCAGAGCAACAGGTGAGTTTCCAGCCTAAAATGAAGGGCTTTTATTTTACAGCTAAGGTCAATATGAACCAGGAATAGAATTATATGACACTTAATATTGGAATTATTTTTTTAATTAAATAGTACAATTTTTAAAACTTTATAATATTATAAAAAGTCATAAATGTAGATAAATAAAACAAATCAATCAAATTACAGAAAAATATAACACCTATTTTTTATTTTTTTAAGGAAAATTTATAAAAAAGTGGCATAATGCATTATGCATCCATTATCTTCCATGTTATCCGCTATTAGGGTCGCAGGGGGGTTCCCCATGCCCATCCAGGGGAGAACGCTTCGGGTGCTGGGCAAATACACCCAGGACAGGGCGGATAATGCATTATAAATTATATATTTTAACTGTTAAGCAACTTATTATGGAGACCAGCAACATGAAAGCATTATAACATTTGTGTTTAATGTACACTTTTCCTAAAAATTACTTTATAAGTGCTCATACCTTTCTATAAAAGCTTATAAGCTCTCTTTACAGACATAAAGTAAAGTGTCACCATTAATTACCTCTTTGAAAGTGCCTGCACACATAGTAATACATAAAAACGAATAAAAGCTTATAAATGCAATTTATAGACTTTTAGTAATCATAAGAAGGTCTAAACATCCAAATATTTAAAAAGTTTATTAAAGTTAATATTATAATGCATTGTCACTTTGTGTATAAAGCCTTATGTCAAATTGTTATAACAATTCATGACTATTATTATGAACCTTTAAGTACATTAACAAAGGCTTATGACAACTGTTATAAAGAGTTATGAGTACTTTTTAAAGCTTTAGAAATGCACTCATAATGCATGATGAATACTGGATTCATAGAAGGTGTTACCAAAATTTTTAACCATTATTATCCTAATGAAGTGTCAAAAAACAAAGATCATACCAATTGAAAAAACAGTGTTACAGTTCATGAGATCTCAAAGGAATCCAATGTAAATGCTCTTGGCACATTTAAGGCCCATCACCAATAATAACCAGGCAACATTTAAGTGTGACAGCCAACAAGTTTCTTTATGATCACAATGTCACTATCATATGATATCAATAATATATCAGTTCAACAAGATAACGCACAATGTCATTAGGATTTAATCACCTCAGACTGGTTTCTTAAGCATGCCTATATATTTAGAGTATTTAAATGACTCTCATAGTTAAAATGCAGCAGAACACAAACACCTGTGTGATGGTATGATGTTAGTATGGGCCAGATCTCAGAGAAATGTGCAAGTGTTAAATCGATTAAAGAAAAAGATATAAAGTTGTTCTGAAGGTAAAAGGAGGTACAAAGTGGCAAGGTGCCAAATAACAGGTGCAAACAATCTCACAATGACTTGTTTTCAGTGCAAACAATTAGATATGGAATAACATTTTATTTGACCCCAAAAATCTAATTGGTATATATAATTTATATATAATGCTGCTGCTGGTGACCTTTTTAAAATAAGCCATTGGCATTTATTGCAATACATAACACCAAGAAAGCTTCTCCTATATTTTGGCCATGTGATGCATTTTTAAAATGTCATTATAATGCATTAATTTTACAATATTTCAATTTTACAATATTTCTAAGGTGCGGCACGGGGGCTTAGTGGTTCGCCTCTCAGTGCTGGGGATCCAGGTTTGAATCCCAAACAGGATGGAGTTTCCATGTTCTCCTTGTGTCATTCCACCAAAAACATGTACCGGTAAACAAGGTAAATTTTATGCTCTAAATTGCCCCATATAGTGTGTATGTGTTTGTATGTGAGTGAGCGTGCCCAGCAATGGATTGGTAGGACCTCCCCTTGCAACCCTAGTAGAGGATTATGCAAAAGATAATTAATAAAAGAATGAGTGAATGAATTTATTTCTGCTTTCTGCTTTCTATTTATTTCTATAACTTTTTAAGCAGTTTTATTCTGTTTTTACTCTATTAAGGTGAAGCATTAATTACAGCTATACTACTGCCAAAAAATAAAAATAATATTTAATTAAGGTATATTTAAATATATGAAGTAAGATTCTTAAGAAATTTGTATAATGATCATAAAAAATATAATAAGGGATGACTTAGTTATAATCACTTTTATTATAACCTAACTTTATGAGTAAGAAGGCCTTTCTGTAATTAATTCACACATGATTAATTTCTTGCTACTTTTCCCCACCCTCTCAATAGCTTGTATACACAAACAGTGTATCAGATGTCAAATAATACATTTTATAGTAATTAATGATTTTGTATGGTCTTGAGGTTTAGGCAGGCACTCGGTTTATTGCAGATTTCCCATGGTTAATGAGGCCCTTGTCTTTTACTGCTTATTCGTGTAATATATTTTCTGTCACTCTCAATAAACCTGGTGTAATCAATGAACATCCTTTGTTAGCTAATTACTTATTGAACCTGCTTCAAGTACAACATTTCACAATGTTGAATTTTAATAGTCAGTCAAGCTTGAATGCTCCCTTGGGCAGTTACAGTGCTGGCTCATAAAAATCTTTGATGATGAGGGACTCATTTAGTGTATATAAAAAAATGTTTGTTCTTGATGGAAAACCTATTTAAAATATTTAATTTACAATCTCTATTCCGATTATAATGTTTACTAAACCATTTCCCACAAAAAGTTTAAAACAAATTCTCCAAAAGTTTCTTCTTAATGCCTAAAAGAACAAATGTAACAAAAATATGTAAACGCTATCATCACTTTGCTTTCTAACGACACAATTTAAACATGATAAAACAGAATAAATCTCAAAGTATTTTGTTGATTTTTGCTGATACAGTATATTTGCGGACGGCACATTGGCTTAGTGGTTAGCACGTTCTCCTCTTAGCACTAGGGATTCTCGGTTCGAATCCCCATCTGGGTGGAGTTTCCATGTGCTGTCCGTGTCTGCTTGGGTTTCCTCCGGGTTCTCCGGTTTCCTCCCACAGTCCAAAAACATGGAATAAGTCAATTCTCCAAACTGCCCCATATAGAGTGTGTATGTGTCTGTGTGAGTGAGTGAGTGAGTGGGTGAGTGTGTGCCCAGAGATAGATTGGCGCCCTGTCCTGGATGTATCTGCCCAGCGCCCGAAACATTCTCCCCTGGATGGGCATGGGTAACCCCCCGTGCGACCCTAATAGAGGATAAAGCAGAAGATAATGGATGGATGGATGGACAGTATATTTGCTGCGTGTTGTTCGTGAAGATTATCAACATCTTTTTGAGAAATCCTTCCACTTTTTCAGAGCAGTGTACTAGATATGGCTATGCTGTCAGCAATGATGTGTACATCTTTGGGAATGTTTCCAAAACAAGCTAAATGTTGGCCTCATCTGACTATAGCACCTATTTTGTCTTGTCCTAAATAAGCTGTGGTTTAAAGAGCTCGGTAACATGGTTACCCAAATCTGGTACTTATAATACATAAAAGTGCATTCAGCTTTATAAAATATTTATAATGCTTTATAACACTTGTCATAAGCATTTTTTAATGTACATGACCATACTTATGAAGTGTTATAATAACATCACAACATAAGGCTTTAAAACACAAAGTGGCATAATGCATTATAAATACTATATATTTACTCATTCATCAACTTATTATAGAGACCAGAAAAATAAAGCTTTATAACATTTGTGTTTATTGGACGCTTTTCCTACAAATTACAATATAAGCGCTCATAATTGTTTATCAAAGCTTATGAGCTCTCTTTAGACTGCATACATATTAAAGACTGCATACATAATAGTACATAATGACTTATAAAAGCTTATAAATGCTCCATAAAATAATAATAATCATCTTATTTTGAGTAAGAATGTCTAAATATGCAAAAAATCAAAAGTAAAAAAAAAATCATATTATAATGTATTATCTCACTTTGTTGGGTGGCACGGTAGCACGTTAGCACATTCGCCTCTCAGTGCTAGGGATTCCTGGTTCGAATCCCAATCTGGGTGGAGTGTCCATGTGGGTTTCCTACCACAGTCCAAAAACATGGATCAAGTTAATTGAATTCTCCATTTTGTTCTGTATAGAGTGTGTTTCTGTGAATGAGTGTGTGCCCAGCGATAGTTTGGCGCCCTGTCCTGGGTCTATCTGCCCAGCGCCCGAGAGGTTCTCTACTGGATGGGCATTAGAACCCCCCATGACCCTAATAGAGGATAAAATGGAAGATAATGGATGGATGGATGTCACTTTGTGTTATAAAGCCTAATGTTAAATTGTTATAACAATTTATGACTATGATTAGGAACATACAAACAATAACAAACCTAACAAAGACTTGACAATGAAAGATGTTATAAAGCATTATGAATTCTTCATAAAGCTCCACACATGCATTATGAATATTGGATTCATAAAAAACTGTTACCAAGAACTCTCTTGAAATTTCTTCATATAAATATGAAGGACTTTTCCTGCATGAAGCCCATGTGGTTTTATTCACTACAGTGTCATAATGATTTCTCATGTCAGTTGTGTGTTTAAAGGTCATGAGTATTCAATAGCGATTTATGACGTTATCCTTACATGAAATTAAATTTCTCTGGACACCTATCTTCTTTGCTAGAAGTAAGGTAAGGTAAGGTATTGTAAGGTACATGGTAAATGTCCTAGAATCTTTGTAATCTTTTAATATCCTCTTTAAAAAGATTATCTCTTATTGTTGCAGAGTTTATTGAGTGGGAGACAGAAAATACACATTTAAATATGTACAAGAGCATTTATAATTTACTTAACTACCATAACTAAACACTGTTTGAGGAACCCTGTGGAAACCCACAAAAACAATTAAAATTACAAGTTCCCAGGCCACTAACAGAGAAGTTAAACTCAGGACTTTTGCCAGTTAAATAAAGGTTTAAGAATAAATGCTAAATAAACATGCTTATTTTTACTAAATTCTTTAAAATATTCTACCTAAAATGTTAGCATCCAAATTTTATATGAACAGTGTTTAGTTAACATACTTTAAACTCTCCTCTAGGATGGCAGAGGGTGGAAAATTAACTTCGGTACTAAATTTCTTTAAACAATAAATTGTATCATCCGTAGATTCCTCACTTTGTCAAACTGTGTATATCATCACAAAACTCATTCTAGCCAGGCCATGTTGCTGACACAGTCATTCATCAAGATTCCAGCTTCCCTGAGACTACCTCCGTCTGTTTATTGCTGCTGGAGTGTGCACTCTCTGCTCCCATCAAAATACATGCCAACTCTCAGGGAAAATAAGACCCCAATCAATGACCATGGCATAAAACAAATGGGTACATGAACAAGAAGGAAGTATCTTCAAAATAGCTGCTGATAGATGATGACATGCAAGTCCCTCTCACCCTGAATCATGAAATTATTTCTTATTTCTTGCTGCTCTGTTTTTTTTTTACTACTCATCTTCGGATTTCTGCTTCTTGATGTCTTTTCCATGGTGAGATTCCATGAGGGATTTTGCTTTGTAAAAACTTGGTTTTGTCTGAGACTTGTTATGGCCTGTGGAGACCTGAAGGGTTTTGAAAATTTGATTTCAGCGTGTGGGGGAGTGATTTAGAAAAAAGGAATATCAAAGCTTCATTGTAGAGGCACTCACTTCCAAATATGATGCCTCACTGCATTTCCAGGGCTTGCCAAAGTGTCTACTGGCAGACAGCTTCAAGGAGTGAATTGAGGTTTTTGAAAATGCACCTTTTATTTAATGGAAATTATTCCAGTAGTGTTACTGCTTTACAAAGTATTATAAGATATAGATGGATATTGTAGTTATACAATTACATTTTGCTCATTTGTTTCTCTTCATACTTTATTCACTTTTTTCTCTGATGATCAGAACCCCATAGAGCAGGTATTATTAGGGTGATAAATGATGTTACAAGTGGATTGGAAGGTTTACTCCTTTCTGTCCAGCAGCACTGCTGTGACTGATCCACTCATACCAGCACAACACACACTAAGAGTGTCAGTATCACTGCAGTACAGAGAATCATCCACCATCCTAATACCAACTCTGTGAGAGTTTTGATCAATGAAGAACTTACTAACAAAGTATGTAGAGAAACAAATGGACTACAGTCTGGAATTGAAGAACTACAAAAGTCTATCAATACGATCAGTGAAACTGAAATGAAAAAACAAAACAAAACAGAAAATGAGTGTAGAACTAATCATACAGAAGGAGGTGTGTGTAATAAAAATGGCCAGTAAGTATATAATCTTGTTGTAAAATACTCTAGGATGGTACATTGTGAATGCTCAATATGGACAATAAATAATATATCAGTTGAAAAACTGAAGCTCAGAAGCTCCTATCGGCAAGTGAAATATTGTAAAGAAAAAAGTTGATGCTGCAGGAGCTGGGGCAATAATGTATGTATAACTGCATACCTGTGAAATATGAAGACTCCAACATGGATATATGGACTGCTGAAATTTGGAATATACAGTACTGTGTCCTGTTTTGGAGAGAGCTCACAGAATAATCATCCAAAAGCCTGAATCTGCTTCAAGAGTACTTACTGAAACATGTCTAGGCTATAAATACTAAGTAGGCAACCATAGTACCGTTAGTGTGGAAAAAAGGCAGAATCAACAAGCCACTCTAATCTGATTATATTTACACAAAAACAAACAAACAATATAATAGCGAAAGAGAAAAAAACTGAGTGAGTGTGTCCAGTGATAGAGTGGCACATTGCCCTTGGTGTATTCTGGATGGGCATGGGCAACCACCCCATGACCGTAACAGAGGATTAAGCAGAAGATAATTAAATGAATAAATAAATAGTAATTAAGAATTGTTGAAAATCATTTTATTTTTATTTTACCAAATCTGTTAATGTATAAATTGCAGTTTAATATAATGCAGAATTGTGTTGTGTGAAATATATATAATAAAAGAAGTAAATACAGACATTGTTCATAAAAATCTCCTGTTGTACAACACAAAATTTAAGTTCAATCATACAAACAGTGTATTATGTAAAGTGTTTGAAGGTCTACAGTGTGAGCTTGTCATGAGAATAAAAAAGGATTGTATTCAAACAGCAGTAATATAGTACTGCAGGGTAGACTTTTTTTCCCTCCACACTGTTTCCTAACACTGTTCATATTAATTAACAGAAACTGAGCACTCCTCCATCCACCAGATTTAGACTTGCATCTCTGTCTTGGCTTTGCTGAGGCTGCACAATGACTGCAGTAATTACCTGCACAAAGTGCACCTTGCTGGAGCTTTTGTTTGGATGCAAGTCGAAGTGTACTTTACTCTAGAAAGCAATTTGTCGCAATGCTTTGTATTTAGAGAAAATACATTTTGTGTGTGTATGCCTGCATACCTGGGCCATTATATGTGTACTGGCAAGTGCATCCTTCTTGTGGAATTGGATTTCATCAAAGTTGCGCGAACAGGATATGCAGCCACTCTAATTTACACTAGCAAATGTGAACTATACTTGTAAAAAATCCCTCATTTCATTGGTTAATCTCAGCAGGATTTCAGAGGCCAAACAAAGATGTGTGAGGAGAAAAGAGTTTAGCAGAGTTGCTATGGATACAAGACAGCGTGAACTCTTAAGTGAGAGTAATATTGAGCCCGAGAGAATTGTGGCTTGCTTGGTATTATTTTTCTCTCTGCGACAATGCTTATGCATAAGTCATAACATGGTAGACATTCCCGCTCCTTATGAACATCATTACGGATTATTATACTGTATAAATCATATGTGTGTGTATGGCTGCTGTTCAGTTCCTCTGTGGACGTCAGGTTTAAAAATTGTCCTCTGGTGCATATTGATTATTTATTCACTTCTGCAGATGCAATAATGAGCTGACACCCTGAAACAGCTTTTTAAAAAATTTTTTTTTTACATGAGTTACTATATTTCAAAGAGTTTTATGATGAAAATATAAAGGATCATTCTAAAGCCAAACTGGACGTTACCAAAGGAATATCCAGTATAAATGAAACAATAATGCTGCTCAAAAAGACAGAATGAGCTAACCAAAATCTTCTGCTGTATGACTTTAAGTAGGAAAAGGATGGAAAGAATGCATATAGCAGGCACAATCAAGATAAACGTGGTTGTAAATATATACACCATCACCCTTTGTAAACAGTCGGAATGCACTCTATTGACGAAACAATCGGCAAAGACATCTTCATCATTGAATTAAGGTGTTTCATTTAGTCCCATTTACACAGATGTATAAATCATTCACCAAGTCAGGTGTAATTTACATCTGTATTCTTCCAGCTTCATTAAAACAGTTTAGGAAAGGACCTATGTTTTTCATCGTGATTGTCAAAATGTTCCACAAAGAAATTTTAAAAGTTCAAAGAATGCTCACTCAGATTAGTGGAAATATTTAGAATTTTGAAATGTGTTTTTGTGTGTGTGTGTGTGTGTGTGTGTGTGTTGTCAATATAGACACTACCTCATGGTAGTAATAATTCATACATTAAACCCTTCCAGAATTCCTAGCTGATAACCATCAAAGTGTTAGATGTAAGACTAATTATGTACATGACATGATCAACTACTAATTGACGTGGATAAAGTACTTATGTGGTTTACATTAAACTCTTATTGGTTAACTTTTACATAGTGGTTGGTTGACATAGAAAAAAAATGTAAAAATTTTGAGTGAAAATTTTGAAAAAATCTGAGTGCTTCAGAATAACTTAACCTACAGTTATGACAATTATTTACTATCCTTTTAGCAGATTATTGATAACAAAAAACAGACACTATTGCTTAAACAAAACAAAATCTATTGCTTAATCTGACACAATAATGTCTGTTTTATCAGTTCCACGTCACATACAGATACACATTGTAGATTTACTATTATCATTTACCACAATAATGCATCTGTTTCTCTACAAATTTTTTGTTACCACACCTTATTCTATTTTGTCATAGTGTCGCAGGTGCCATCTGCACCCAACCTGGGACTTGTTGGGTGTTTAAGGGCAAATACTTTGTTTTGAGTTCCCAGGCCCCTTTTAGTTCATTTATGTATTTCCTTCATTTGTAGGCTTTTTTTTTATTTACAGGCAGCCATCATTAATTGCTGTTCATTTAAGTAAATTGGTAAAACCTTTGTCACCAAAGCTCATCAGTAATGTTCATTCTGTTACATATCAGATTCTGTTTTGTGTTTAATGTTGTTAATAAAGGATTCTGTGTTTGACTGCAACCTGGCATTTTGTGTACATTACTAAACTTCCTTTTGGACAGGGCATTACACACGTTAGAACTATTAGAGAACGACCACTGAGCAGGTATTTGGGTTGTGAATGATTCCTAGCACTTTCATTATTGTGGTGATGGTGTATTATTATTTGTTTGGTATGAGAGGATCAGACACAGCAGTGCTGCTAAAATTTCAAAACTTCTTAGAGGTAAAAAGACAGACAGACAGACAGACAGAAAGAGATGTCTCTGAATTAACATTTACAAGTTGAAGTTTAATATGTTTACATCAAGTGTTTTAAAACTCTGTTATCACTGCTGTGTCTCATTCACTCATATTATTGCAAAACACATTATCCTACAACTAAAGCAATGTCTCTGCAGTGGCAAGAATTCATTCAACAACCAATAAAGATCTGTTTAATTGTGGTCCTTTGGGGGGGTTCTGACCAGAAGACAAACAACGTGTGCTGATAAACAGAGGTTTTGGTTTGCAATTGTAGAAGTACTAATTGAATATATACAGAAAGTGGAGCTGATAACATAGACAATCTGTTTAGAACAAAGAGCTGTAACTAATAAGGTGGTCAGTGTGGGGACCTAGTGTGCATTACCTTTTCCACAAATGATTTCTCTCTAAAATTGCTTATGGGTGAGGTGTTTTATTACTTTACATGGTAATCACCATGGCTGACAAATGCACATATTTTACCAAGGTGTAAAAAATAATAAAAAACTCAGAGCTGTATTTTACTTATCTTTATAGACTGAGCCTCACCTCAGGCACCCAGTGGCATTGCGCAATACCAGCGAAGTGTGCATCTGAAGCTTGCGGTCCTCCTGATGTGGGGACACATCCCAGGTGGAGAGGGGGATAATCACGGTGTTAGTGAGCACTGCCAGGGCATCCTGGATAATAGGCATCTTTAGGGCATCGCAGGAGGAAAGGTTCCATAGCACACCTGGCAGAAGGATGCAGAGTGAGCCTCAGAAACTATTTATAAATGTATGCACTGCTTAAGTAGTAGGCACAAAAAAAGCAAGACTGTTGCAACCGTGACAACACTGTCTGTTACAGTCAGCACAAAATCTTAAAAATTTACTGCTCTGGCTGATGTAAGAGTTAGAAAACTGTAAGACAATAGATATGCCGTAAGAAATGGCTTTGACTCTGCACAGATTTGGTGTTTTTTCTTAAACTACTCTCTCTCTTTCTCTTTCTCTATATCATACCCAGTCATAGCATGAACAGTTAAAATATATAATTTATAATGCATTATGCTACTTTGTGTTATGAAACCTTATGGCATGTTCATATAACACTTTATGTGTGTGACTATGCACATTTATGGACTTTAACAAAGGCTTATTACCAGTACTATAAAGCATTAGGAATACTTTACAAAGCTTTATAAATGTGTAAATAATGCAATATAAATACAAGATTTATATGCAACATTTTTATCAAAGTATGCTTTTATAATGATGTAAGTGAAAACAGCTGTATTTTTAAATATTTTTAAATAACATTGATCAAGTAATAAAATTACAGTACAAAACTATACTGTGCCACCTTGCATGCATATTCATTTCAGATTTATTTATATTAATTAATGTTTTTCCTATTATCAAACCTTTATTAATTTATTTATCTATGTTAAAATTCTACCAAAAAATATTTAGAATTTCCTTAATAAAATCATTAGTGGCGGCACGGTGGCTTAGTTGTTAGCATGTTCGCCTCTCAGCCCTAGGGATTCCCAGTTCGAATCCCTATCTGGGTGGAGTTTCCATGTTCTCCCTGTGTTTGTGTGGGTTTCCTCCGGGTTCTCCGGTTTCCTCCCACAGTCCAAAAACATGGATCTAGTCAATTGAATTCTCAAAATTGCCCCATATAGAGTGTGTTTGTGTGAACGAGTGTGTGCCCAGCGATGGATTGGCGCCCTGTCCTGGGTCTATCTGCCCAGTGCCCGAGACGTTCTCCCCTGGATGGGCATGGGGAACCCCACTGCGACCCTAATAAAGGATAAAGCGGGAGGTAATGAATGAATGAATGAAAATCTTCAGTTCTTGAAGTTGTAGAAAAAAATTTCTAAAGGTAAATGTTTTTATTTATTTTCTGACATTTAGAACATTAAATTCCCATTATCGCTGATTGTGGTAGATTTTTTTTTCCAACTGCATAGGCATCCACAAGCTTTGTTCATTCTACCTGAAAGACTATGATGGCAGATTTTTAGGGCTATGGACAGTAGCCAATTCAGCACCAAGGACAGCAATCAAAGATATTTTAACGTGCAGCAGCCACAAGTCAATAATATTGCAATGAACAATAATAATCTTTTGGATGAGTTTAATAAAAGTGATCTGTAAAAGTAAACTATTTTGTTTGCATAAATGCTTTGCATAAATGCTTATAATTGTTTGCATGAATGTTCATTCATTCATTATCTCCCGCTTTATACTCTATTAGGGTCGCGGTGGGGTTCCCCATGCCCATCCAGGGAAGAACGTCTCCGGCGCTGGGCAGATAGGCCCAGGACAGGGCGCCAATCCAACGCTGGGCACACACTCACTCACACAGACACACTCTATATGGGGCAATTTTTGAGAATTCAATTGACTTGATCCATATTTTTGGACTGTGGGATGAAACCGGAGAACCCGGAGGAAACTCACGCAGACACGGGGAGAATATGAAAACTCCACCCAGATGGGGATTTGAACCGGGAATCCCTAGTGCTGAGAGGCGAACGTGCTAACCACTGAGCCATCCTTGCATAAATGTTGTTCTATTTTATTGTTTTCTATTCATGTTAAACTTAACAACTAAATAATAATAAAAAAATAAGGTATTCATCCACTTATACATTCTTTCCTTTATACATTACTCCATAATTATATCATAAAGGGCAGTGTTGGCTTAGTGGTTAGAGCTTTGGGCCACAGCCATCACTTTGCGGTCTTTGTATAAAATCATTTACATTCTTGGATACTGAGATTTTGTTAAATATTAATAACAAAATATGTATATAAACATATTTTCGGCAGTCCAAGTCATGATGATGCCGATTTGGGGCAGTGTTTTACACAAGGACATTCCCAGGATGCTTAAATGTGGCTCAACCCGGCAATTAAGAGAAGTGTGCTGTAATCCACATTAGCAGTTTGCAATATATTTTATTAAAGACAGTGTGTGTGGATAGAGTAACTTAGTCTTCTGTTATGTTTTGTCATATGTGGTTGTGCTCACAGTGCTGGAACAAGAGTACAGATGTGAAAGAACCTGAGACCTAATCGATCCAGTACAAAGAATATTTAAGCAGTTTTTTTTGTGAACTTATAGCTGGATTATTATGCCAAATGTTTAATACCCTGCAAATGGAAAGAGGTGTGCTTACTATATATTTTAAACTTCCTTTCTTCTTTTGCATACTTTGCTAAATTCTTTCCATTTTTTTACTCTGTACTTTACCCACCCTTACACATGAGTCATAAAAGATAGTCTGAGGAGGCAGTTGGACTGATTAATATGACCTTGCCAGCTTGCCTTTTGCTCTCCAGCTCTTGTACACTCACAAAACTGCTAGTCTGTAATTTCACAAGCTGGAAAAATCATGCCAGGCTGATTGCTGCTGAAAAAATTGACTGGCTTAAAAAAAAAAAAAAAAAAAAAAAAAAAAAAAAAAAAATATATATATATATATATATATATATATATATATATATATATATATATATATATATATATATATATATATATATATATATATATGATTAAATGATGAACTGTACGATAAAAGTACGATAAAATGTCATAATTTCTGTAACTGTTCAAAACCCTGTTC
>JAFMOD010000933.1:692971-732041 GCA_019802435.1 Corydoras maculifer
TACCAATTAAGTTTCGTATTAAGTACAAAATTTTATTAATAACATATAAAATTCTACATAATCAGGCTCCACAGTATCTGAGTGAGCTGATTCAATTGTACAAGCCAACACGTGAGCTCCGATCTCAAAGTGCTGGTTTACTCTTAGCTCCTAGAATAAATAAAATTACTGCTGGTGGAAGAGCGTTCTCCCACAAGGCTCCTCAACTTTGGAATAGCCTGCCAGTTACCGTTCGTGATTCTGAATCACTATTAATCTTTAAGAATAAACTAAAGACACATTTATTTAATCTTGCGTTTAATTAATCCCCTGTAGACAAAGATGTAGATCTCAGGCTTGGCTGTGTTGGGGGGTAATCTGTGATCAGTGTATCCTGGCGTTTCACAGCTTCACCCACCTCATCATTAATGGGGGGGGGGGGTGTGGCACTGAAATGATGCTGTTCCGGGGCGCCATCTCATCTATGTGGAGCCTGCAGTATCTGCCTCTTTTAGTTGTGCTGCTCTAGTCAGTGATGCCGGAGTCACATACTGCACTGTGTCAATAAATTACTTATTTATTAAATGCCGTGCCTTATTAGCTCTAACTGCCTTCCTTGTCTGTTTCTTTTGATGTGTGACCGGTTTCCTGGAGATCTTCATCCATGGCTCTGCCGACAAACGCTGATGGAACCTGTATATTAATTGGACTGGCGGTCCTGCAGGATGCCCCCTTAATGGACTCACTTATAGTTTTCTAGTTTTTAGTTTTTACATTTGTTAAATGTCTCTACATGGCTGTCCTACATTGTTGTTGCTGCCTGGCCGCTCAAGGAGGATGAGTCCCCCACTGAGTCTTGGTCCTCCCAAGGTTTCTTCCTTGAATAACAACATAAAAGGGTGTTTTTTCTGGCCACTGTCGCTTCGGCTTGCTCTTTGGGGGTTTAAAGGTTTTTTTTATTCTGTAAAGCTGCTTTGTGACAATGTACAGTTGTAAAAAGCGCTATATAAATAAATAACTTGAACTTGAACTTCATTTCTGCCCGTGGCATTGGAATTTTGTGACCTTAAAAAAAAACAAAAAACATTAATGTTCATAAAAAATTACGGAGCCCCTAAAGGGACATGAGTAAAAAAATAAATAAAAATAGAGAGGAACATGAGTAAAAAAAAAAAAAAAAAAAATTACATATGTCGTGAGCACAAGTTATTAAGTGGTGCGAACGAGTTATTAAGTGATACATAATCTAACAATAAACAGACATGACGCGCTGTTACAACGATAGCGTTTGAACTGGAACATGTTTTCTCCGACTTATGGCTTTTGTTTGACAGATACATAACAGATAAATAAATAACACAAATATAAATAAATATAAATAAATCCATTTTTTCATACATGTAGCTGTGGAAGAGCACTTTGGTTACTTTCATCTCATCCTAGACATGTACACTTCATACTTCATCTCATCAAATACAGCAGACTGTTTTTCAAAGTAAGACATTATTTTCATGTTAGATAGCTAAAGTTGGCACAATAAAGCGCATGATTAAATGCAAAAATATTCAAATACGGTTATTCAATTAAATCAGTCTGTGAAATCCAGTCATATTATCACCACGTTCAACTCCAATGCTTAACTGTTTTGGGGGTTAAAAGGAAATTCTCAAGCAACAAGCAGCGGGGAGAACATGCAAACTAGGTTTGGTCGAACTCAGCACTAGACAGAGTTACATTCCTAGAAAGATTCCAAGAAAGAAACGTTTATTTATATTCGTGATCTTTATTTATCTCTATCTGTCAAACAGCCATAAGTCGGCGAGAGCATATTCCAGTGTAAACGCTATCGTGGTAACAGCGCATCATGTCTGTTTATTGTTAGATTATGTATCACTTTAATATCTCGTGCGCACCACTTACTAACTCGTGCACATGACATATGCATAAAAATAAAACTTTTTTTTTTTTCTCATGTTCCTCCCTACATTTTTTTTGCTCATGTCCCTTTAGGGGCTCCGTAAAAAATAGCTAGTAATGAGCCTGTAAAGTTTTAGTTTAAAATGAAATATTCCAAAATAAGGATTGTTTAGAAAAGTTTTCTGCAGTAAGTATTTCAGCAGATTCAGTGTAAGGTCAGAATATACAGTGCTTCTAGGTCAAAAAGAAAGGTAAAAAAACACACATCAGCTTTGCTATGTGACCTATATGGTACTGTGGCACAAAATATGATAATGTCAGCATACATAGAAAATAACCAAATAGGCCTTCCTGTAAAAAGTTTCAAACAGTATAGCCAAGAAATCTGAAACTATCAACAAATAGTGAAAATTATATGTTTGTTCATCGTGGTTGATGATGACCATGGCTTCTAATTTTGGATGGTTTTGACTATTGCACTTTATTGCACGTCATGCTACAAAGGTAAGCAAGGCGGTCCACACTGTGTATTATGATGGGTGCAAAGTATGGCACTGTGATTTGTTGTTTTGTTAGACAAATGCCCAATAAATCACTGTATTCCTTTACCCTCCTGGTTGATTATGCTGTTACCACCTGGGTGGTGTTGACATCCATAGTGGCGAGGGTGTATTTTGTTTGCCATCCCATTTAAGTCAGTACTGTCATGTAAAGTGTGCACTCTGAGGTACAGAATTGTAAGGAGATGTACAATTGTATGAGAGGGCCTAGCATACAATCTCTGTTCTAGTACATCCAAATGATTTTAAAGTTACGGTCAGGACTTTGTGTTGGTCAGTCATCGAACGTGTACATCGAACTCACCCAGACATACCTTTAAGAATCGTGCTGTGTGCACTGGGACATATTTATGCTAGAACAAATAAAATCTTTCCTAAAATGGTTCTCAGAAAGTAGGAAGCATACAATTGTCCAAAATGCATAGCTGGGTACTTGATTTTATACAGCTGTGGCAATGTAACTAAAAGAGGCTTGGATTCAATGATTAAAAATGATGTTTCAATACTTGTCAATGTAGCATATTGACTGGCACTATGCAAAACATGATGCCAGTGCTTGCTGGAACCGGCAACATCCAGAAACGTTAGCCCTCTACTTGAGTCTTTTTCTCCCGCCTAAATTCATGACTCTACTGAGGTAAACCAAGCATGACTGATTCACTGACTTAATAAAAAGAGAAAAGTCTAGAATCCTTGGGGCCTCTGGCCTGCTGATTAAACAGTGACAGTGGCCAGTCTAAGTAGTCTGTGCAGAACAGACTTTAATTTATATGGTAATCTACATTTAGCAGAAAAGCAACAGGCTTCTTCAGCAAAGCCACAATCATCCACTAAATCCAGCATAAAGCCTGTCCATCTGCTAACTCCCACACAGACTTTATAAACATAATTAGAAACCATGCACTCAATTCAAAGTAAGTAGTTTGTATAAGGTTTATAATCCCTTGTTTATCACATCTTATTGTGACCCCCCTACTTTGTACCACTTTTTTATTAGCATACAATAAAACAATATAAAACTAGTTCTGAACAAGTTAATTAACTAAAACAGTTTATTTGAAAAACACGCACAATTTCTAAGACGATGCAACCAATAAATGTGTTTATCAATGTTCTATGTTTGAACCGTTACCAGTTTAGTTATTAAACCCTTGAAGTGCCATTATTATTTTAAGTGCCATCTTATTTTAAAGCAAATAATCAAAAAAACAAAAAAAATTGTCATTTTTATTGGTTATTATAGTAAGCAGCCATACTAGTTACAGTTCTGTGTATATACTGTCAAAAATCTATTAATAATGCTTTTTTTGTTTTGTTGAATTATTCTTTTTTTTTTTAAATGTGACAAATTAGATTTAAAACCCACAGCTTAAGATCAATCAATATGTAGACTTAATAACACTTTAATAAGTACATCTTTATTTTGTCTCTACATTTATTGTTCAGCCTTTTAATTTAAGTTCAACATTGTCACATTTTGGCTGCCTATGTGGCATGAAGAAAGGGTCAAGAGTTTAGATAAAGAGATTATTTAATGCAGGGGACACACACAAATGAATGACACATACGTAAAATGAGACTATACCAACCATAAACAGCTAAGGCAGACATAAATCTACAAAAGGGAAACTATGTTACAGGAGTCATCAGATGATGAATAAGGACAGATGCATCGATTAACTAGTTACACACAATAATTAATGACACGTAAAATGGACAAGATGAGACATATACTAATACATACTAACTAAAACAGTACCAACATGTCAATAACAATGTGGTGATGAGATAAATTCCACACTCTAATACCTGTTCTTTGGTGGTTCGGTGGGGTGCAAAGGGAACTAAAAAAGGATGCAGAAATGCTGCTTAATTGTGTAGAAACTCAGGGCAGAATTTACAATAAGGGTAGAAAAAAAGAGGTGAAACATAATTAAGTGTTCACATTAATGCTAATATCCAAAAATGTGAAATAGAGGACATGAACAGAAAGTCTATTTTAGTATCACTGTACACAAAGCAGGAGAACAATGTGTGAACTCTTGTGAACTCTATGCACAATTGTTTTGTACTGGTGAGTGCAACAAGTGTATGATGTGATACTCAAATGACCATATACATATTTCAATATTATACAACTTTATAATTAATTAATTCATTCATTCATTCATTATATTCCGCCTAATCCTCTATTAGAGTCACGGGGGATTACCCATACCCAGTACAGTACAGTGTCACAAAACAGCTTTACAGAATGAAAAGCCTTTTAACCAGGCTGGTAGATATACCAGAACAGGGCTCCAATCTATAGCTGGGCACACACTCACTCACACAAACACATTCTATATGGGGCAATTTAAAGCATTCAATTTACCTTGATCCATGTTTCCATGGAAGATACATGATTTTGGACTGTGGGAGGAAACTGGAGAACCCAGAGGAAACCTACACGGACACAGGGAGAACATGGAAATTCCACCCAGATTGGGATTCAAACCTGGAGGCGAACGTGCTAACCACGTTCACACGCCCACAATTTTATAATAATTATACTTAAATAAAATAAATCACTTCAAATTACTGGGTGTGTTTTTTTTGCCACTTAGCATTGTATTTGTTGTGGATAGTGCTATCCCAGTCCCAATTGGATAAAAGGCAATGGAACACTATACACGATACAGTCCATCCAAGTATAGACAAAAATACAAATACAAAACGCATATTTCCTATATTATCGTTTTACAAATTATTTCCAGTGACAAACAGCTTGAGACATACCTTGAACTGAAGACAAAAGAGTTTGTGCTCTTTCTGCCTCACTAAAATGTCCATTTGGATAAGGACCCACTTCAAGATTAATTAGGCAAAAACAAATCTCCTGATTATTCCAGCAAAAAACTTCATCATGACCCAATCCTGAAAATCGATGACTAAAATCTTCCTTGGCTTTCCAATAGATGTGTAACTCAATCAATCTAAAGATATTTTAAAAACTGCCCATTTATTCATTCTATGCAACATTGGGAATTTCAGACCTTTTCAGAATAAGCAGGCTTCTTAACTGTTAGTCCACACCCTCACTCTCCCAGTTTTGCAACTGCAATGCATTGCTTGCTGATCTTGCACTATCAAGACTCTTTAACTGATCCTGATCTCTGCATTGTGTCAGTTTTTAACAAATGCCCATACTACAGCAATACTCATTTCTCTCAATTGGTTTCCAAAGCTGCCCTACAGATCTAGTAAAGTTGTCTGCTAAATAATTGAAAGTAAATGTAATAAATGTGGGAGATATATGGATACCCACACAACTACGAAGAAAACATGCACAGAATGGACCTTGACTAACCTGCTCAGGAATTAAACCAAAAACTTTCTTACTGCGAGGTGATAGGGCTACCCACTTTACCATCATGCTGCGTGTTAAAAATTACAAGGTTAATTGGCTGGTGGCACACCTGTATTGTAGCTACCATTAATCACTCATAAAAAGTTTATGACTTTTTTTCAGAGAACTGCATTGGAAGCTAGGAAGGGCACATTGGAAGCTTTGGAAGAGCACAGTGGCAAAGGCTGTGTGGCAAAGGCTGTGTTCTATAAAAAAATATTATTTAACTCATGCTAGGTCCACTGTGTTATTTGTGCAAAGTCACAATCACATTATAGCTATACTAATTACCAAATGTCATAGCACCATGTTGAAAGAAAGTGACCTGCAAAAGGCAAATTTTAAACTGGCAGCTTACAAACCAGTAATAAACACAGAAACATTTAAACCTTCAATTACATTTACAAGGAGAAGTTTTACTACAAATTAAAAGAAAATTCAGAATTACTGGAAATTAATAAATCTGAAACCCATTTGTGAATCCAATGATAGATTAATTATACAGATATGGAATTAATTTACCTTCAAGTATGAGTTGTTAATAGACAATGTCATGTCCTACAATGTTGTCAGCAGACATATTTAAAATATCTCCAAAATGTTTAGTAAGTAATAAATATAAAATAAATGCACCTACCAAATGTTTTCCCAAATGATTTACTATATTGAAATGTTACAAGCAGATTTAATCTGATCAGATCTGGATTTAATTATAAATTTAAATTATTAGCTAAAATGATGACAGAAATTATAAATCATTTGTTTGTAGGAAAATATTAATTAATTCATTCATTCATTATCTCCCGCTTTATCCTCTATTAGGGTCGCGGTGGGGTTCCCCATGCCCATCCAGGGGAGAACGTCTCGGGCGCTGGGCAGATAGACCCAGGACAGGGCGCCAATCCATCGCTGGGCACACACTCACTCACACAGACACACTCTATATGGGGCAATTTTGAGAATTCAATTAACTTGATCCATATTTTTGGATTGTGGGAGGAAACCGGAGAACCTGGAGGAAACCCACGCAGACACGGGGAGAACATGGAAACTCCACCCAGATGGGGATTCGAACGGGGAATCCTTAGCGCTGAGAGGCGAACGTGCTAACCACTAAGCCACCGTGCCGCCTGTAGGAAAATTTATACATAAATAACTTAAATATTGTATGACAACATACATGTTTTGACTTTATCATGTGCGGCAACCAATTTATGAAAAATATCCTTGCTTCGGTTGTATCCTTGTAAGTTCATTTGAGAAATGTAATTTCACTTCCTAGATGTAAAGACAGAAACAATTGCACTGTGCCTTTCTGGCCTGTTTATATATATAAATATATAAGCAGCCATATAAAAATGTTTTTTGTGTTACCTGTAACCAGCTCCCGTATGTCCACATCTGAAGTTTTCCTCAATAGACGCACTAGTGCTGGTATTCCACTGCAGTTTTTAAGAGCAACCTTGTTGTCATCATTTGCTTTGCCATACACAAGATTCCTTAGAGCTCCACAGGCACTCCGGTGCACCTCTGCCAAACGGTGATCCAGCAGGTCAACCAGTAATGGAATACCCCCCTGTCTTCTGATCTATAAAAGAAATTTCTTTAGTTGAAGAGTATGCAACTTCAGTACATACACACACTCTCTCTCTCTCACACTTCCAAATCAATGAAATACATATAGTTAAAGATATATAAGTAAACACACATTTTATAAGGAATTATATAGGCATCAATTGACTAATTTGCACTACAGTAAATGTAGAATTTACAGACATGTAGCTTCTTTAAAATTCTGTAGTCTTTTTATTTTGTGCTGCCTCATTTAAGTGGACTCATTGTCTCCGTTAGGTGATTGGTTTATTTTGTCCACGTGATTGGGTGTTTTTGTATTTAGTTTCCGTATTCCGTATTCCCTCTCCCCCGTCTTTGTTTCGGTAATATCCCGATGTTAGTTCGTTTGTCTTGTTCCCCCCTTTCTGTTGGTGTCCCTACACCATTTATAATAATGAACCCGTTTTGTTTTTATCCCGGTGTCTCGAACTCTCCTTCCGCGCTCAACCACGGTACAGCGTTGCGCATTACTCCCGCGCAGGTTGTATCCGTGGGAGTGTTTTGTACAACGGACCGGCGTACGCATTTTTCTCCGCGCAGCCGATTCTCGGGAAACGCTCATCAGGCGCTATTTTTTTTTTTTTTGCCCTCTTTTTCTCCTTCATGGTCGCTTCCCACTTTTGCACGACCGTTGGGGTGGGGGTATGTCACAGGTGCCTGGGGCACCTGTCCCTCATTTAATTAGACTCATTGTCTCCGTTGGGTGATTGGTTTATTTTGTGCACGTGACTGGGTGTTTTTGTATTTAGTTTCCGTATTCCCTCTCCCCGTGCACGTCTTTGGTAATATCCCTCGTTTCGGTAATATCCCGGTGTTAGTTCATTTGTTTCATTCCCCCCTTTCTGTTGGTGTCCCTACACCATTTTAAATAATAAACCCGTTTTGTTTTTATCCCAGTGTCTCGAACTCTCCTTCCGCGCTCAACCACGGTACAGCGCTGCGCAGTATCCCCGCGCAGGCTTTTATCCGTGGGAGTGTTTTACCCGATGGACCGGTGTACGCATTTTTCCCCGCGTAGCCATTTCCGGGAAACGCTCACAAGGCGCAAGCGGCACTGGAGCGAAGTGAACGAGTCAGAGTGTTTTTTGAAAAAATAGAGTGAAGGTAGGAGGGGAAAGATCCAGAAATGGTTCTGTATGCCAGAGTCAGTGACATGTACTGAATGCGAGCAGCTACAGGGAGCCAATGGAGGGAGGTGAGCAATGGAGTGACATGAGTTTGCTTGGGCTGGTTAAACACAAGTCGGGCTGCAGAGTTTTGAATTAGTTGAAGAGGTTTGATTGTGGAAGCTGGGATACCGGCAAGTAGCGCATTACAATAATAAAGCCGGGATAGGACTAGGGCTTGAACAAGCAGTTGAGTAGCATGTTCAGTCAAAAAGGGTCTGATCTTCCTTATGTTGTAAAGAAGGAATTTACAAGAATGGGCGGTTTTGATAACATGATCAGAGAGTTTAAGGTAAGAGTCTATTGTGAAACCAAAGTTCCTGACCGAATCGGTTGGGGAGATTGTGGAGCCATCAATTTGGAAGGTCAGGTCGTGATGGATTGAGGGTTTAGCTGGGATAATGAGAAGCTCTGTTTTTTCTAAGTTTAATTTGAGATGACGGGCCTTCATCCAAACAGATATGTCGGTGAGGCAGGCAGATACCCGATTTGAGATGGTGGTGTCGTCAGGGGCAAAAGACAGATGAAGCTGAGTGTCATCAGCATAGCAGTGGTAAAAGAAACCATGCCATCAGTGATGTCATGTATAGTGAGAAGAGGAGAGGACCAAGTACAGAGCCCTGAGGCACACTAGTGCGTACTTGGTGAGAATTAGAGATCTCCCCATTTCATGACACTTTGAAGGTCCTTCCTGTGAGATAGGATCAAAACCATTCAAGTGTCGTATCAGAAAAGCCTAATTCAGCTAGAGTGGACAGTAAAATCTGATGATTTACTGTATCAAAAGTTGCAGAAAGGTCTAACAAAATGCGGACCGAGGATTGAGATTTGGCTTTTGCAGATTTAAGTTAGTCAATTACAGAGAGCAATGCTGTCTCCGTGGAACGACCATATCTAAAACCGGATTGGGATCAAGGAGATTATTCTGATTTAGAAATTTGGAGACCTGTGTGGATACCACCCGTTCAAGTGTTTTAGACAGGAAAGGTCAAAGAGAAACAGGTCTGTAGCTCTTGACCAAATTTGGGTTGAGCGTAGGTTTTTCGAGTAGGGGTTTGACTATGGCCTGTTTGAAACAATTTGGAAAAGTCCCAGACGTGAGAGAGGAGTTAATGATGTGTGTGAGAGCTGGTGTGATGGAGGAGGCGATGGATTGAAGAAGGTGACATGGGATGGAATCAAGGGGGCAAGTAGTTGGGTTACTGGCAAGAAGAATTTTGCAGATGTCAGATTCTGTGACAGGGGAGAAGGAGGAGAGGGTTGGATGGCTGGATGTGTGAGATGTAGTGTTTTGGAAATTGTGAGTATGAAAGAGTTTGCTAATGCCCTCAATCTTTTCTGTAAAAAAAGTTGCAAACACATCAGCTGACAGAGAAGTGTTAGGAGGGGGAGAGGGAGGAGTTAGTAGTGAGTTGAAGGTACTGAATAAGGTGCGGGCATCTGAGATGCATGTTACCTTGGACTGGAAGAACAAGGATTTAGCAGCTGTTACATCCTTCGAGAAAGTGGCAAGTGAAGACTGGTATGTTTCTAAATCTGAAGACAGACCAGACTTACGCCATTTTTTTTCGGCGGAACGAAGAGAAGTACGTTGCTTCCGAAGCGTCTCCGTGAGCCAGGGACTGGACAGAGAACTGTATGTTTTCCTGGTGGACTTTGGACAGACCTGATCAAGACATGAAGCCAAGGTGGAGCAGAATGTGCTTGATGCAGTGTTGGTGTCAGGGGTTAAGAAGTTACTGATGCTAGGAAGGGCATCTGTAACCAAGTTGACAAGGAGTGTATTAGAGAGAGTGCTAAGATTGTGACGTACCTGAGATGTTTTACTGATGATCATGGGAGGAGGTGGAAGAGAGACAGCGAATTGTATGAAGAAGTGGTCTGATTCATGAAGTGGAGTAATGTGTATGTCCGAAGAGAGACATGAGCGAGTCATGATGAGGTCGAGCTGGTTGCCAGCCTGGTGGGTAGCTGAGGTGCGGAGTAGATGGAGGTCCAGGCTGTAAATAAGATCAAGTAACTCATTGGCGTACGGTCGGTCTAAGTGAATGTTGAAATCGCCGAGGACAACAAGAGGACAACCATCATCTGGGAGAGATGATAATAACATATCGAATTCCTCGAAGAAGTCATCTAGTTGACCTGGGGTGGCGATAGATGACAAGAAAATGACATTTAACTGGTTCAGTGATTGTCCGTGCTTGGAATTCGAATGAGACAGTGTTTGATAAAAGTGTAAGAGGAGAGAATTTCCATTTGTGGGTAATAAGCAAAGCTGTAGGCTCTTTTGCCGATACAAGGAGAGTGAGAGAAGTGGAAATTTGTTGAAAGGGCAGATGGTGTCGCGGAATTCTCGGGACGAATCCACGTCTCAGTGAGGGCTAAAACCTGAAGACCAGCATGAGCCGCAAAAGCAGGAATGAAATCAGATTTCTTGGTGGCTGACTGACAATTACATAGTCCTGCAGAGAAGGTGAAGGGCTCGCTTGTATTCACCTGCTGCAGAGTTTGCAGGTGTGCAAGAGTGCGCCTTCTCCTCTGAGGAAAGCTTCTGAGGAAAGGAGCGCCTGTGTGAGGAGGAAATGACAGGGATGAACTGAAAACACATGCTGAAGAGAAAGGTGTGAATGGGTAAGAAAATGGATGAACTACTTAGAGATGTCCTTAGTTGCCTTAGTTGCCTTGCTCGGTGGACTCGCGCAGGTAAACTCGCAGGTTTTTACACGAATAGGTCTTCACACGAGAGGCAGAACACGAGAGGCTGTTGCTTTCGCTGTCGCGTCAGCGTATCTACGATTCTTAAATAGCGCGGATAAAACTAGGTCACGCCCCCTCCGGAACAATCAGACGTTCAACGCAAGGTGCAAATAGGCAGTAGACCGAAACTAGAACTGAAACCAGTTATTCTATATACAGTTATATCCTAACTAACCGACAGTAGTTTTAATATCTAACAACAAGAACGCCCAAACAGACTATTCAATTTAACAACGATTAGGATAAAATATGGGTATTACCGTGACTCTAGGGGTGCCAACGCACAGATCTACGATGTACAACAGGTTATTCAAAGCTACAGCA
Organism: Corydoras maculifer; assembly: GCA_019802435.1. Classification (NCBI taxonomy): domain Eukaryota; kingdom Metazoa; phylum Chordata; class Actinopteri; order Siluriformes; family Callichthyidae; genus Corydoras; species Corydoras maculifer. The sequence continues at coordinate 704,677 of JAFMOD010000933.1, forward strand.
GTTACTTCCTACACAAACGCCTGACTTGTTCATCATCATGTCACTATGAATAAAAATCTGTAATGTTTTTGTATCAATGCCACAAACATTAAAATATATTTTAAAGGCAAAGCCTCATCTTATATTGACAAAGTGCACTTGGCTTGTAAGTACAGTGGGTTGCAAAAGTATTCATACCCCTTGAACTTTGCCATATTTTGTCACATTACAACCACAAACATAAATATATTTCACTGGAATTTAATGTGAAAGACCAACACAAAGTGGTATACAATTGTGAAGTGGAATGAAAGTTATACATGAATCAACAATTTTTTACAAATAAAAAACTGAAAAGTGCGATGTGCAAAATTATTCAGCCCCCTTTTCCCTGAGTGCAACCAATTGCATTCAGAAGTTGCCTTATGACTGCTAATGACTTAAAAGGGTCCACCTGTGTGTAATCTAATCTCAGTACAAATACAGCTGCTCTGTGACGGCCTCAGATGTTGATTAAGAGAATATTGGGGAGCAAACAGCATCATGAAGTCCAAAGAACACACCAGACAGGTTAGGAATATGGTTTTGGAGAAGTTTAAAGCAGGCTTAGGTTATAAAAAGATTTCCCAAGCTTTGAACCTCTCACGGAGCACTGTTCAATCCATCATCCGGAAATGGAAAGAGTATGGCACCACAGTAAACCTGCCAAGACAAGGCCGTCCACCTAAACTTACAGGCCGAACAAGGAGATCNAGCTGTAATTGCAGCAAAAGGTGGTTCCACAAAGTATTGACTCAGGGGGGCTGAATAATTTTGCACATCGCACTTTTCAGTTTTTTATTTGCAAAAAAATTGTTGATTCATGTATAACTTTCATTCCACTTCACAATTGTATACCACTTTGTGTTGGTCTTTCACATTAAATTCCAGTGAAATATATTTATGTTTGTGGTTGTAATGTGACAAAATATGGCAAAGTTCAAGGGGTATGAATACTTTTGCAACCCACTGTATATATAGGGTTATAGTAACTTTTTGTACTTATGTTTATTTCCAAGAGGAAGAAAAAAACAAGATCTAATTAATTTCGCTGAAGTCTCACTTAAGCAACATAGAAATCAAAAAGATTTGACAAGACAAAAAAGATTTTAGCATATCAGTCCTGCTGCTCAAATATGTCTCTTGAAATAAAAGACCTCAGTAATCTTACACATATCTTACACAAAAAGACAAAAACCTTGTTTCTGTCCTGATACAGTAAATTATGTCTTCATCTTTATTCACAGTGATAGCTAAACATCTAACAAATATGAATTCACATTATATTTGTATAAACTAGCAGTTCTGTAGAATGTCTTATCTAGTTATACCATTTCTCTTTTTTTCATCAGTCTCAAGTTTTTGCTAAATAAGACATACATACAGTATAATTATAAAAAGACCACTAATAATTCTTCTGAGACATCAAAGATCAACATTTGAGCAATTAAATTTTCTTCTGGGATTGCTGTACCAAAATGCCAGTTGAAATCTTTATGCAATAAGTAATTTGCATACATAAGTATGTAATTAATTCATTAATAAAAAAACAGACACGTAGCTTCTGTAAAATTCTGCAGCATGAAAGCATTCATGCTTTCCAGGCTTAAGCCAACTTTTTACACTTTCACTTACAGTGGCCTGTACTATTATTTTTTTTTTATTTTGTGCATCTACACTTATATGTTAAAATCAGTTAAAATCCTTATGCAATAAGTGCCTACTCCTTAATTAGTTAGCATTGTTTAAATATAGACAAACTTTAAAAATTTGTTAATGTATTCTGAAAAATGCACAATGTGTCAAGGGGCGTATTTACTTTTGTAAAAAGCCCATGAATGCAGCCATGAGTCTCCAGCATGATGGACATATTTTTTAGCTTCCTGTAATGATCCTGGCTTTGCTGGTGTCTCTTGAGGTGTGTGTATAAATCTCTATTCCAATCCTCACCTGGCAGAAAGACAAAACCACAATCCATGCCTAGGAGCCAGAATAATCTGATTTCTTCCACTTCATGTGCATCAGTAGACAAAAGGCTGTCTTGGCTGCAAACTCGACCATGCCATAACAGGGCCACTTTGTGAAAACAACTTGCTTTCACACCATGTAAGACATCACAACACAGCAGCAGAAACACGATTAATTATTGTGATCGGCAACAGATGTTTTTAAGCAGAAGAATGACAACCAGGGACTACAGGCACCTTGCTGAGAGAACAGGAACAAGCCCTTGATTGGGGACGATTAAACCATGCCACATTGATTGGTTAGACAACAGTGCATACTTTGTTTTTGGCAGTAATTAAATGAAGAGTTGACTGCAGGGTCCAGATGAACTGTGGACTTTGACTAAAAAGTTCAATTAGTGACATCGGAATCCTTCCGGCTAGGTTCATCCTTTCTATGTTGCAGATCCCCGCTTAAATGGAAATTGACAGATTAGATTTCCTGCCAAAAACGGCTGATGAAGCTGAACTTTAGCAGGACAGGGACAATGTGTGAAACACGAGAAAGAACAAAAGGACCACCAGCTATTACTTGCACATTGCTGAATAACTTTAACTGTTGTTAACAGTCATCATGAAATGAATGTAATGTGGTTAACCACAAAGAATTATATAAAGTTTTTTGCTCCGCTGTCTAAATGAAATGTTTGGTTAATGGTCTGTCAATAATATAAGGTAAAGTGGGGTGGGTACAAATGAGAAACGGATACAGGATTTCTGCCGATAGGAACGTATTTTATTACATACTGTGTTAAAACTCACATTTAAATCACAAATGTGCTGTCATAGTGTCGCTTCCCGGAAAGTTCCGCTCCTGCGGTCCATGGAATTCTCTCTGCCAGTGACATACAATGTCCCAGCTTATAAAGTTGCACACATAATCAGATGGAGCTTAATCAGGTGCGCTATTTCAATCTTCCTGATCAACACATCGGCTCTGCCTCTCCTCCCCTCCCCCCAACGCCACCACATATATCATCATCTAAAGGAATCATTCATCTATCCATTATCTTCCGCTTTATCCTCTTTATGGTTGCGGGGAGGTGGTTCCCCATGGTTCCCCATGCTCATCCAGGGGAGAATGTCTCGGGACGTCAATCTATCGCTGGGCACACACTCACTCACACAGATACACACACTCAAACACTCTATATGGGACAATATGAAGAATCCAATTGACTTGATCTATGTTTTTGGACTGTGGGAGGAAACCGGAGAACCCGGAGGAAACCCACGCAGACACGGGGAGAACATGGAAACTCCACCCAAATTGGGATTCGAACCGGGAATCCCTAGTGCTGAGAGGCAAAAATGCTAACCACTAAGCCACCGTGCCGCCCCTAAAGGAATCATAAGAAAAGATATGGCAAATTCTTCATGCACTTACAAATATATGAACAACTAGATTAACTAAAGTATCAACAGTATCTTTCAACAATTTTATATTTTATTATTTATATTTCCTGTTCCAGACTTAGATTCAATATAGACCCTACAGATGGTTTGATTGATTTTATTTGAAGAAATCCCAATGGCTTGCACAAACCCCTGACCTCGACCATACCAGGCTCGTTTGTAATAAACTGGAGTTTGATTTTGTGAGCCAGGTCTTCTCATCCAACATTATTACTTGTAGTCTCAAACACATTTATGACTGAGTGGGCACAAATCATGCGCACAGGAACCAATTTTATCTAAGGGTCCTGTACCCTGTCCACACAGGCAGTCCAGCATGACGTTCATTTGATGCCCTCAAATTCAACTTTTTTATAGACATTGTAACTTGATACTCTAACCCTAACAGTAGACCAATGCCCACAGGCTTTCCCATTTGCTTAAATATGACACTTGACAGGTAAAAACAGCACAGCAGCATCAGACCATCACCCACTGCACAATCATCAACATGTAGCATTAATGCACAAAATCAACATGCCAGTTTAGCTTGTGCTAGTGAGCAATTTTCTAATAATGTCTTAACAATATATTACAGAAATCACACAATCTCACTCTGATTGTCCTGTGGTGTCCAGAAATAAACAATGATATTCTAATAAAATGTAAATATATTTAAAATAATACAAGATTTAAGTTATGTTGCCAAAGAAAACACATCAGTAAGTTTTTAAGAAGTATCAGCATTTCTTCATTTACAAGCACTGACACAAACACTGACACAAACGCTGCAAAATTTTGATGCTATTCATGAATCTTGTTGTGTTTATGTCATATTTATTTCTCAGTTAAACAATTACAATTGAATTGAAATTATTTTAAATTATGAAATAGAGCATACAACCTATTTCCACACAGATATACATCAGTAGAACCAGTTAATTAAATTTAGATTATTCATTCATTCATTCATTATCGTCCGCTTTTATCCTATATTAGGGTCGCGGGGGGGTTCCCCATGCCCATCCAGGGGAGAACATTTCAGGTGCTGGGCAGATACACCCAGGACAGGGCGCCAATCCATCACTGGGCACACACTCACTCACACAGACACACTCTATATGGGGCAATTTGGAGAACTCAATTGACTTAATCCATGTTTTTGGACTGTGGGAGGAAACCGGAGAACCCAGAGGAGCACTGAGAGGCGAACGTGCTAACCACTAAGCCACGTGCCGCCCTAAATTTAGATTTGTTTAAAATATTTGATTTCACATTTATTAATCAACATAACTAAGCTTCATTCATATAGGCATGTCAATTAATGTTGATATATGCAGGTCAATACAATAATTATTTATAGTCCTTAACAGCATTCTAACTAATTTAAAACAAACAGCAAAATTATGAATAAACTACTTTCAGTGAAGGAGCTGAATTTGGCTTTGCCACTATATGCAGAACAAATATATTAATCAAATCTTAAAAACACCTCATTTCTGGTAAGCCACCCTGTTTGCACACTATTTTTAATCATCTTGTCAATAGAAGTGGATATTGCACACTCATGGCCTGACTGCTAAAAACTGACATGTCGTCAACATGCTAAAACACAGAAAGCACTAAGACCCTGAGGCCAGAATGAGGCCTGACAGGTATAACAAGCAAAAGCTGGAAAATATTATTTCCAAAACAGCCTTCAGTTGGGTGATGCAGCCAATACAATTTTTTTAACCATTCTTGTAATGTGAACATGCCTCCGTATTTGTGTATACTAAAAAATGAATGGCAGATGTGAAATAACCTGTCCAGCACCACACAACCATCCACGGCAGTGCTGTCACATGTAATTAACTCTTTAATTTTACTACCTGAACTCACACACACAGACAAATGCACCCCTCCACAGCTGGCTCATATGCCTGGCCTTCATTAAACACCTTTATATTGTTGAGACTAAGTAAGTACTTATTTACTACCAATCATTACACCACCATTGCATATTAATAATGCTATAATAATTGCTGTTGTTAATTAAAATAATTTTTTGACCTTACCTGCATGTCTACAAATGTTTATCCTTTATTTATGTATATTAACTCAATTGACAGTGCAATTACTAAATAAGTTACTAATTGCTACAGCTCTGCTAATGGATTTTTTTTGTCCATGTTTTCTGTATGTAGGATATAGGCTGCATGATCACTTATGTCTGTTTGCTCTTTTCATGTTGCACCTTTTTTCACTATCACATATATGCTGATCACCTAACAAAAGATTGACTGAATTGTCTGAATACAGAATGCTTTTACTGTCTTTTAGTCAAACTATCCATCCATCTATTATCTTCTGCTTTATTCTCTACTAGGGTCACACACACACACACACACACTATGTGGGGCAATTTGGAGAATTCAGTTGACCTTGATCCATGTTTTTGGACTGTGGGAGGAAACTACTGAATCCAGAGGAAACCCACATGGACACGGGGAGAACATGGCAACTCCACCCATATTGGGATTCGAAATAGGGCGACAGAGACGCACGCTGCCATCCCGCGGCGCCAGGGGTAAAACTCCAACTCCCAGAAAGCACAGCGGCAATCAGGTCTGACGAGACCCAGCTGCCAGCTTCCTTATTTAAAGCGACGTGTGGTGGCTCGTCCTCGCCACGCCATCGCCTTTTTCATGCGCAGTGTGTGGTTGGTTGATAAGTTCCCATGTTGATTAAACATTGGGCCTTCTAAGCATATTGTTTTCCCACTGTCCTATGATATTGGTTGCCAGGGCACGCCCTGGGGCAATATCGCAATTACTTCCGCTCCATGTGTACCATTATTATAATTGTGTCCAAATAACGCATCCGGTCGAACGCCGCTCATCCGCTGAGGCAGCAAGGTGCCCCAGAGCACAGCGTTTGGTATTGGGATTAGGGGATAACGGGAGACGTGTGTGCGGCACTCGGTGACGGCACACCGTTTCATTTTTGTTCGGGTTTGCGCCGCGGTCGCGGAGGTAGTGTTTTCAAACTGCTCTTTAGTTTGTTTATTTCTTTTGTATTCACACGAATTGCACGCCTCACTCTGTCGCTGAGGTTTTAGTTTCACTTCATTTCAGTTGCCGGCTGCCGTCGGGCTATACCGCTCCTTCGCGAATTTCTTTCGAAAATTTGTAAGGAATTACAGTGCGATAGCGGCCCCCCTAACAGCGCTGACCCGGAAAACCCCTGGCCCCTTTTTGATGGCCACCAGATGCCCAGCGGGCATTTGATACCCTCCGGGACCAGTTGACAGCGCCACCAGTCCTCCAACTCCTTGACCCGGAGGAGCCTTTTATAGTGGAGGTAGATGCCTCTGAAGTGGGGGTTGGGGCAGTGCTCTCCCAACGTGTTGGGACTCCTCCCAAACTTCACCCCTGTGCCTACTTTTCTCGTCAGCTAACCCCCGCCGAATGTAATTACCCAGTGGTGGATCAAGAACTGTTGGCAGTGAAGTTGGCACTCGAGGAGTGGAGGCAATGGCTAGAGGAAGCCAAACACCCATTTCTGGTCTGGACTGACCACAAGAACCTGGCCTATGTTCAGCAGGCAAACTTGGCCCAATGTTATAGTCCAGGTTCCAAAAATGCCAAGCCAGATGCTCTCTCACTGCTATGGTCTCAGGGACGGAGGGAGTCCAACCCTGACCCCGAACCCATCTTACCACAGACCAGTGTCGTGGCAGCCCTGACCTGGCCCATTGAGACACAAGTAAAGGAAGCCCTCCAACGGAACCCAGGACCTGGGGGAAATCCACCAGGCCGGTTATTCGTCCCGCTGAAGCTACACAGTAAAATGCTATTGTGGGGGCATGTGTCCCCATTTTCGGCCCATCCAGCGGTCACCAGAACCCTGGAGTTCTTACAATGCAGGTTTTGGTGGCCAGGTATGGAGGGGTCTGTAAGAGAGTTAGTGGCAGCGTGTGAAACGTGCGCTCGCAGCAAGACCCCCCCGGGGCCGTACCCCAGGACTATTGCGACCTCTCCCAGTTCCCTCGCGTCCTTGGTCACACATCGCTCTAGATTTTATAATGGGGTTGCCGCTGTCCGAGCACAATACTGTCATCCTGGTTCTTGTAGACAGGTTCTCCAAGGCAAGCAAATTCGTGGCTCTGCCCAAGTTGCCCAATGCCAAGAAGACAGTGGACCTCCTAGTCCAACATGTGGTCTGGGTCCATGGGATCCCTCGAGAAATAGTCTCTGACCGGGGCTCTTAATTCGCCAGCCGGTTCTGGAAGGCATTCGGACAATCCTCGGTGGCCACTGTAAGTCTGTCATCCGGGTTCCAACAAGAATGCAATGGTCAGACTGAAAGGCTCAACCAGGAGCTAGGCCGTATGCTTCGGTGCCTCACTACCGATCATCCTAGTTCTTGGGCAGAGCTTTTACCTTGGGCTGAATATGCTCATAACAAGCTGTGGCATTCAGCAATTGGCATGTCCCCATTGGAATGCCAATTTGGTTACCACGTGCCCATGTTCCCTGAACAGGAGGCTGAGGTGGGGGTCCCCACAGCCCAACAGTACGTGCGTCGATGCCGTCGTACTTGGCGCAAGGCTCGGGCCATCCTGAAGACGAGTGTGGAAACCATGTGACACAAGGCAGATCGCAAATGGCAGGTAGGACCCTCATACTGCCCAGGTCAGAGGGTCTGGTTATCCTCCCGCGACATTCACCTGAAGGGGCGACCTGGCAAGCTGGCACCAAAATATGTGGGGCCTTTCAAAATAGTCCGACGCATTAATCCAGTCACATACAGATTGGATTTGCCTTCGGCCATGAAAATACACCCCACATCCTACGTGTCCAGACTCAAGCCCTATTTGTGTCAGACCTTAGCACCGCAGACTTCGCCACCTTCCCCCTTCCACCTCCAGGCCCGAAACATCCTAGACCCTGAACTCATCCGAGAGTTTAGACGCAATCGGGCTGCTGGAATGGGGTCGTCGGGTGCCGGCCCTAGAGGGGGGGGGGGTACTGACACAGGCCATGTCGCCACAGGGATAAAAAAAAAAACAGCCAGCTGCTGTAGGGCTATACCGCTACTCGCGCTATCTCGCATCACGTCCAGGTGGCACGTTCGGTTGGACCTGTGGCTTGTATGCCGCAGTCTACCGGTTCGAACCTCGGTTGGGACATTTTGTGCTGTAATCTCTGTGCGCCCTGGGACTAACGTTACTTGCAAGAAAAATAATTCAGTAAAAAATGTTTGTGTGGAATTTGATTTATATATGTGATAATAGTGTATTTGTGTACCTGCTATTAATGAATATGGGCAATCCGAAAGACACATTTAAACAGCTGCATATATGTACTAAAGCTTTATTAAGCTTTATTAGGCCAAGAATGCTTTTGAATCTGCTTCAAAGTTTTACATGAATCCAATCTCAAAGTTCATTTAAGTGTCTTGTGAAATTACAAAACAAATCAGAGCGAATGGAATTTTGCATCTTGCTTTAATAATTGTGAAAGTCTTCAAACGCAGATGAATGAGGTTGCACACAGTGCTCATTGGAGACTGAACTAATTTAAGCACTGCTCTTTTTTCATCATTAAATAACATTTTGAGGTTTGCCGGCTGGCTTCTTTGCTCTCTGTAGCTCATTTTTGTTCCTTTGGATTTATTCCCCAAATTTAATTTCCGTCAGCCTCCTTTAAACCTCTGGGACACAATTACTGAGCAGCTTCATCTGGAATAGCTGTCAATACATTGCTTTGCATTTATTGTTTGCATGGACATGCAAGGGCTCTTTTTAAAATTCAACAAAAACTTAACGCCTGGGAAATCCAGCTGTAAAGATCCAGAATCGCATTTTAATTAAGGGTTGAATGACATGTTGATGACAAGTCAAAGAATTCATTTTACTGAATAAAGAAAGTCAATACAGTGACTTTGGTAAGAGAGCTGAAAGTCCAGTTCCTGTAAGCTGAGGGCAAAGAAGCAGTGATTATGTTGAGTCTACTTTTTGTAGCGTGAAATATTAAGAGGGAAATATTTTGTTATTTTTGTCACTCTCATACAACTATTGAAATTCAGATACAAGATGTGTGAGTTTAATGTTTATCTACACTATGTTAACTTTTACAGAAACAGTACACAGTCTTTGGGAACACAGTCTATTTTCATTTTCTAATTATGAAAAACATCCAACCCAAATAAGCTAATGCACCATCATTTCTCTACTCTACTAATTTTGGTAGATGCCCACATGTAGTAGAAGTGCCTGACATAGGCGTATACAATCAATAGATCTGTTCCTTATACACTTCAGTTTCTATTTGAGAGATATATTCTCACTTGCTCATTTCACTTTAGTGGCAAATGCTGCCTGGAGTTTTTAACTCCTTCATGATGCCAATTTACTGTATTCATAATGTGTTGCTATAATGTGTGTTCACAGAAGTGGTAGTTAATATGAATAGTATAAATACTTTATTCTATCAGATGTTAAACATTTATTAACTTTGTCTAACTTGCAATGCTGTTTTTTGATTTTATCAATTTAGTTTACTTTGATTTTTTTTCTCTATTCACATCCATACACATTATATTTAAATTTAAAACATACATTAAAGACCTTAACTTTTTTAATTTTTGGTAAAAAATGCATTTGTTTTCTTAAGCAGAATATAAAAAAAAAGAAAAGAAAAACTGAACTATTGTAAAACACACAAGTAAATGCTATACACATGCACAGAAAGACAGGCTCTTAAACAAGCATTAAAATGTAGAAGGTGAAGCTTACCTCTGCTTTAATCTTGTTGTCCCCAAAACACAGGTGCTGGAGGTATGCAGCAGCATTAGACTGAACTGAAGGAAACTGGTGCTGTAACATCTGAATAACTTCAGGCAGCTCTGGGTCCCTCCAGCCAAACTCCCTAGACAGAGAAAAAGGCAATGTAGAGGAAACATTACAGATTTTTTTTCAAATGCATATTAAACCTACTGCCCAAAAGGTATCTTTAATATGAAGTTTGCAAACATTTTGCATTTTTGACAGAAAAAACTAACAAATAATATTTAATCAAGCTCAATGTAAAAATGTCAAAAAAAGATGAACTACAATGGTATAAAGTCCTCTAAACTAACATTTTAAAAAATATAAAATAGGCTTCCAAGGGATACCCAAACTTCCCAGGCATAAAAAGTTGTGACAAGCCTAAAAAATAATATTACAAAAATGCAAATGGTTTTAAAACTGTATGCTAATACTACTATAATACTATGTCATCTACACTTAAAGATATAATATTGTAGTGCTCAAGCCACATTCAATCTCTGCTTTGGGAACCAAGAAGGCAGTTGAGGTAATGGATCTCACCAGTAACCTGTTGATGGTAATTGTGTGTTTATGCAGATAAACGGAAGGGGAATGTTCAAAAAGGGAGAGTCACAGAGCACAATAATGATACTACAACAGTAGATAAGATGATAACACTAATCATAGCACGAGTTGGTACTGATCCAAAATCAATAAAAAACATTAGAAGTGTGACTAAATGTCACATCTACACCTCTCTTGTCTGCATGAGAAGTTTGATTTATTTCCTAAACCTGTGCATTCATAATCACCTGACTTCTAATTTCTACTAAAGCAGTTTTGCTTGACTGAGCCATTTGTCAATAATGCACATCCCAGACTGCTTCACATTTGTATCAATGCTTTATATACAATACATTATTTTAAATCATGTATATCATAAGCACCCAGCCGGTATCCCGTTACTCAGCAATCAAAGTTCACTTTAATAATAGGACTAGATTATGCCGCAAAATATTCTGTTTTCAATAAACACATTTATGTATTAAATCTTGTTTTTTTACTATAGTGTGTATGTAACACATTCTAAAAAAGCAATAAAACACTTGAGGTTGTGCATTATTGTAAAAAAAAAATGCCTCTCTCATGCCTTATTGCTTTAGTAATTGTCACACCCCTTCCTCTCTATTTAAGCTCTCCCTCTTGCTCAAGTTTATTTGTGCTGGTATATAGTACTTACCTGTTGTTTATGTTTCCCCTGTATTTCCCCACAATAAATCCTCAGCCACTCCAGATTTATTTTCAGTTTACTGTTCGAGGCATTGGCAGCTTGATCGCAGTTTATGCTGTTTTAGTTTGTTTTCGCTATTTTACCTTGTAAGTATTTTGGTTTGTTTGACTTTTTCAGACGAATTCTGTTGTGGACTATCCGTAGTTGCATTGGTTTTAAATAGATTACGGATTACAGACTCTTTCAGACAACCCCTTACACAAGCAAATCCTCCAGCTATGCCGCCATTAAACCATGAATGGAATACTAAACTAAATGGAAAACACATTTTAATTAGATTCTGATGTTGATGTATCGTTTTACTATTTAAAGCTGATGTCCCTTAACAGCAGATCAATTGCTAAATACAACTTTCAAAGGGACATAAACAGAGAATAATGACTAAAATACAACAGGAGGAACAAAAGTTTTCTTAATTGTGCTGGTTTGTAGTGGTTTGTATATTTTAAAGAGAGTTTTTGTGTAGAAATACCCTGATTTTTATTCCTTGAATTTGTCAGTTTACGCACTGATGTTGGCTCTGATATGGCAGTTTGTGACCATAATAATAATAATAATAATAAAAATAATGATAATAATAATACTAATAATAATAATAATAATAATAATAATATATAAATAGGGCGGCATGGTGGCTTAGCACGTTCGCCTTTCAATGCTGGGAATTCAGGTTTGAATCTCAATCTGGAAGTTCCCTGTTTGCTCAGTGTCCGCGTGGGTTTCCTCCAGGTTCCTCCCACAGTCCAAAAACATAGATTTAAGGTAGAATTGAATGCTCTAAATTTCCCCATATATAGTTTGTGTGTGTGTCTGAGTGAGTGTGCAAAGCGATAGTTTGGCACCCTGTCCTGAGTGTATCTGCCCTGAGCCCGAAACATTCTCCCCCTAGATGGGCATGGGAAACCCCGCGCTCCTAGTAGAGGATTAAGCGGAAGAAAATGAATAAATAAATTAATGAAAGATTGAATAAAAATAAATAAATAAAAATATTGTTACATGACCATACATTTCACTGTTTTAATTCATAACATTTCAAAACATTTTTGTAAATTTGTTGTAATATTCTAAAAAACTAATCACTTTCATACTATTGTAAAGATCTTTTAAAATAATTAGTTTGCAAACTTTTCCTGTATTTGTGGTATTACAGCAATTTTTTGAAACATATCACACAGAGAACTTGCACTGTTTAATCAATGAAGTAAAGCAAAGGCGAATGCTGTGCCTAATGGTCTTTTTTAAGACAAAGGTGAGCTTATCATTCTGCTGTGCTAATATATGTTAATGCTTAATAGGATATGCTAATATTAGCAGTGAACTGTTCATATAAACCCTCAGGAAAAATTAAACATTTTACCTTTATTAGAAGTTACATATTTAATAAAATAGACATTATAATGTTTAAAAAAACTGTCAGGAATTACAATCAAATGATCAAATGAGTGTTTGTTTTATAGTTCATCACACTTTAATTATTTGTCATGACAAGACAGCTCACTCAGGCCTTCTAGATTTAACATCTATTTCTCTGACTATGTAATTTGTTAAATCAGTTACATATGTTTGAGCTACAGAAAAAAATCACTTAATGGTAAATAATGGGATTGTTTTATTTCTTAAAACAAATTATCTAACTTCTGAATCCGTAAAAATTACACATCAAAAAACACACAAATTATATATAGTTAATATGCAGATCCATAAATCCATAACAAGTACGTAATTATATTAAATTCATAAGTACCACATTTATATATTATATACTATAATAGACTATATTTTGGTAATATGGTCACTTTAGATCAAGTGCAAAATGTGACACTTTACTTTTGACACTGCTGACACTTTACATTCAAATATATACACATGACTACTCTGCACATTATATATTCACTTATTCATTAATTCATTCATTCATTCATTATCTCCCGCTTTATCCTCTATTAGGGTCGCGGTGGGGTTCCCCATGCCCATCCAGGGGAGAATGTCTCGGGCACTGGGTAGATAGACCCAGGACAGGGCGCCAATCCATCACTGGGCACACACTCACTCACACAGACACACTCTATATGGGGCAATTTTGAGAATTCATTTGACTTGATCCATGTTTTTGGACTGTGGGAGGAAACCGGAGAACCCGGAGGAGAACATGGAAACTCCACCCAGATTGGGATTCGAACTGGGAATCCCTAGCGCTGAGAGGCGAACGTGCTAACCACTAAGCCACGGTGCCGCCATATTAACTTATTATTAATTGTTATTTACTGCACTACCAACTATTTAATAGGCTTAATAGCATTGATTTATTTTTCTTAATTTACATAAAAAAAAAAAAAATTGTAGTATTTTATTATTGTATTAATACTGTGTTTTGGTGTTACTGATCGCTAAATTTCATCCTGGATAAATAAAGCTTTCTTTCTGTCTTTCTGTCTGTCTGTCTATATGTGAGTTTAAAATCAATTATTATTATTACTATTAATGTATTTTATTAATGAATAATAAATAATGGATTAAATAAAAAAAGGAAACTCAATACAGTTCTAAATAAGAAAAAATATATATAAATAAAAATAGAATAATATAAATATCAATTTTGATTATTATTATTATTATTATTATTATTATTATTAACTATTACAAACAATTTTAAAAAACTTTATGTTGTTGGGTAGCATTTTGGGAAACTGAGTTTATGATTATGACAGCTTGGCTTTTACTAATGACGTTGTAATGCATAAATCAATTACATTAATCTTAGCTGCAAATTAAGTAACTCAACAAAATGTATAAGCTTTATTAAAGTTGTGGTTACATTGCAGAAAGTAATGCAGACTGACTTATTTCTGGAACTTGTCAAGCAAACTTGTTGTGGTTTGGACTGTGACACTCACAGATTTACAAGGAATATAAAAATGGCTCTTTTATCTAAATGGCTGTCTTTTATCTGAGCAAGATAAGAATCTGATGAAGATTGAGGGAGCCAGGAGCAAAATACAGAATGGCCGCTGGCAGATAACGATCATCTTGCTCTTACTCATGAGGATCAGCGTCAAGGCCCGCTTGCCATCCACTAGAGATGAAAACGATCCACTGATAAGACAAGCCCTGTGCTTTTTGGTTAATTAAAGCTAGCAGGGAAGGAGGGCGGCTCTGAAATTGAATGTCAATCATGCAAACAAGAGGTGGGAAGAGATGCAAAAAGAAAGAAAGAACTAAAAAAGAAGGGGGACAAAATGCTATTAGTATAGTATTTTAATAGTTTGCTATTTAACTATTATAAAATATAAGCCTTGATGGAAAGCATATCTAACAACACCAATAAAGGTGCACAACAAAAGATGCACTAAAACATTTAAATACTAATGATGAGTAGGCTAAGAAATTTAATAAGTAAGGATTTATTCATTCATTCATTATCTTTCGCTTAATCCTCTACTGGGGTCACCCACAGGTTCTCAACCATGCAGGGGGGAACATTTCGGGCACTGGGCTGATACACCCTGGACAGGTCGCTGTCTATCACTGTTCACACTCACTTACACAGGATCACACTCAACCACACACTACATTGGGCAATTTTGTGCATTCAATCTATCTTGAATACATGTTTTTGGCCTACAGGAGGAAACTGGAGAACACTGAGAAAACCCATGCGGACACGGGTAGAACATGGAAACTCTACCCAGATTGGGATTCGAACCTGGATCCCCAGCACGAAGAGACAAACATGCTAGCCACTAAGCCACTGTGTTATAAATTATTTTAAATAGTTTTAAACAGTAACTAGAATGGCAGCAACAAATTTACAAAAGTTAAAGAGAGAACACAAAGCAATCTACTAATATAAATCTACTAATATTCCAATCTAGTTGTACCTCTAATACCCATGTTTATTACCAAAAGATTAATACACTACTATTTTCATAAGCAAAGTATTAAGAAAACAATTACACACTAATTACAAATTAATAAATGCCAAAATTTCATATATATATATATATATATATATATATATATATATATATATATATATATATATATATATTCAGAAATGAATGAATTAAGCTGGCACTATATTGAATGCTGTGAAATACGGTGTGTAACATGACAGAACTGGGACAGTGAGTGCATTTCTGTGCTGAAAAAAAAGCTTTACACTGCATGTTAACACACACACATACTCATAGCTGAACACCTAAATTCCCTTAAGACCTACCTGGATTGACAAAAATCATGACATACTAGCAAAAGATCACACAGGCGATAGCACACTAACATGTAACACAGCAGTGCTGCATTCTGAGGAAGAGCAACTGGGACGTGAAGGAATCAAGTGTCGTCACTGATGAATTCGAACCTAGCTCTTGTATGGTGATGGGATTTTGATTCTTTGTTATGAGAGCACTCATGCACAGTTAGCAGCTCTGTGTATTGCACAGAATACAGTGACCTGTACTGAAACAAAGCTATAGAGAACATGTGGAAAGCTTACAACAAGCTATGCACTCTGTATCTCAGCTCTGTTAACCACTCAGATGCCTAAAGACTAGTTGTGCCAGCTCATATTAATGAGGTAAAAATGTCAAAGTGGCCAATTGGCAGGCTGCTGCCTTCCTGTGTATTATTTATAGCAGATGTTAATTACAGCTCTTCTGTCATGATCAATTTGCATGTGTGTGGCCATTACACAGAAGCTGTCAGCGCACCACTAACAGTACTTTGTCTGAATACATACACTATTGCCTGGCTGCAATATACATTTGACTACAAGTTCATTGCAGTTATCATTATTGAATCAAAGCCTTATGCACACTTGATTGTGTGTGTGCCATGTAAATGATGAGGCCTTTACCATAGGCCGGCTCTTGTACATGAATCGCAGGCAATAATGTGGGAGCACAAATGAAGCTTATTTTTCCAAGTTTGTTCCATTCTTCTAGTGAATGACTTAACCTTGTTAAACAAGAAGGAGCTAAAATTAATTTGGGTAAATAGTCGGTTATATCCAGCAATACTAACTAAAGTAATTGTCTGACAAAAAATATAAAAAAATTCAAAGATAATATCACATATTTATGACTTCATCAATAACAGCCCTACAAGTCGGGTAATTGAAAAAAAAAAGTGTTTAGTAGTAAAATTTAAGGAATCAATACTTTAGGTTATTAAAGTAAAAGCATGTATTAGTTTTACAAAGTATAAGTTTAACTTTCAATTAAGAAGACATCTAGAAACAGAGCATAGTCATCATTCTATTTGGACCTGTAGTTCAAATAGTCAAAAAGCTAAAGACAAATGTTTTTATACTAGTAAAAAAATATTTTTATATAGTATTTACTTTTGATGTTATTTATGACAAGAACTAAACTTATTAAACATATGTTACATAATGTTACCCAACTAGTCCTGTCTTTGTCAAACCACAAAGTATTCTAAAAATGTAAAACTTCCAGCAGCTTTAACCGGAATGGAGCAAAAAGAAGCCGATTTAGTGCAGCACTGGCATTTACTTTAACAATATGAACATGGAAAGCAAAACATAAATATCCGGGAATGCTGTACTTTGGAAACATAGAACCCGCCATAAAACTGTGAGCACTCAGACCTTATTTTCCAGAGTTTTTCAGCTAGACATATTGTAATTTGCATACACTTAACATATATTTACATATACATATATTTATATATATATACACACACACACACACACACACACACACACACATATATATCCTTTCATTCATTCATTATCTCCCGCTTTATCCTCTATTAGGGTCGCGGTGGGGTTCTCCATGCCCATCCAGGGGAGAACGTCTCGGGCGCTGGGCCGATACACCCAGGACAGGGCGCCAATCCATCGCTGGGCACACACTCACTCACACAGACACACTTTATATGGGGCAATTTGGAGAACTCAATTGACTTGATCCATGTTTTTGGACTGTGGGAGGAAACCCACGCAGACACGGGGAGAACATGGAAACTCCACCCAGATGGGGATTCGAACCAGGAATCCCTAGCGCTGAGAGGCGAACGTGCTAACCACTAAGCCACCGTGCCGCCTATATAAATATAATTGCAAACATTCAATACTAATTTAATACATAATTTACTATTGTTCTTTTTCAAACAACCTTATTGGTAAGTAATTGGTAAGTGATTTTTACAGCAAGAGGCTGTAAGGAGTTCATCCATATACAGAACAATTTTATTATATTTCTTATAAGAATGGAAATGCTAATACATTTAGAACAAACCTAAGTCCATTATGTGGTTTGTCAGATGGTGCTAATTTATCCTTATTTGATCAATACTTCCAGTAAATAAAACATGAAGAAAAAAATATTATATACTTGATTAAATAGTAAATAAATGCTCATCTATAATGACAAATTAAGTTCTCTTTTACAGAGCATTATAAATATATATGACGTTGAATAATATATTGTGCTTTTGTCACATTGAAATATTTTTTTTTAACATACCACAACTGTGTCTCTGTACAGAGCAAGGTCAATAAAAACATGGGTTGACAATATTTGTGGAAGATCAATTAAATTCCTTGATTTTGAAATATAATCTTTAGTAATGTCAGACATATTTGACCATATCTTGGAATAAAAGTTCCCTGAAAGCTCCGAATTCAAATCCATGAAATATTTAGAGAAAAGAAATTTTCTTTTCCAGAATTTGACACCCCCAAAATGATGAAAAGTGTAGCTGATAATGGGTTTTTGTGTATTAGGCAAGAGGTTGAATGATTAAGAGATCCTGAAATAACTGTGTGTGTGTGGGTGTGGGTGTGGGTGTGTGTGTGTGTGTGTGCGCATGTGTGTCCGTGCGATTTTTTTTATTTCTTTCTCCCAATTACTATAATTTTTTACTTTTTTCAAATAAAGCAAGTGACATTTTTTTCTAAAATCACCAATTTTCAAAAAAAATCATTACACAAAAGTTTGGACAATCTCTTTTACTAATGTTGCTAATTTTCTAAATGTCAGCAAGTTAACAAACAAAATTTGTTAAAGACACACCTCTTTAACAAATACCTGTTTAAAAAAAAAAAAAAAAAAAGGGGGGGGGGGGGGTTGTGTGCCGTGGCATCGAATAACATTCAGGTTTGATGAATTTACAGTATAGTAATAGTATTAATATAATATTATATAATAATATATATATAAATATATATAATATATAATATTATATAATATATATTATATAATAGTATAGTATTCTCATTTGTAAGTCGCTTTGGATAAAAGCGTATGCTAAATGACTAAATGTAAATGTAAATGTAAGTTAATATAAAAGACTTTTTGATATGTTACATTATAAATATGCACCAAAATATTGGGACACCTATACATTACACCTACAATTCATTTTGTAACATAAAATATTAGGTTGCTCCTTCATTTAGAAATTGGGGCAGTCGTAGGCTTGTGGTTTAGGAACCAGCCTTGTGACCTTAAGTTCCCTGGTTTGATTTCTGGTCCCACCAAGTATCATGACTTCCTTGTACCCTTGGGCAAGGCATCTGACCCCATTTACTCCCCGGGCACCATATTCAATGCTGACCACCGTTCTGACCGATGGGTTAAATGTAGAGGACAACTACCTCTATGTGTACCCACAGTAGGGAATATAAATCACTTTATCACTTTAAATATTGGAAAAGGTGTCAAGATCCTGCCACCTGTGCTGCAACTAAAAAAATTTTCAAAGTGAAGTGGAAAAGGGTTTTAATGCTGAAAACACAGGTGAACAAACACACATGCACAAGCAGATAAGACAGACTTAAATGAACAATTGGCAATAAATGGCAAACGAAAATAGTTTTGCAAAGATTTATAGAAGGCAGATGATTGACAAACACACATGATGACAATGACATGACAAAAAAACTAATTAGTGAGGACTAATTAACCAATAAGGAAAGACAAATGAATGAAACATGAAAACGCAGACCAAACAACGATAAAGGCATTTAACATTTTATATTTTAGTTATTTAAATAAGTTTATTTCAATATGGAATGTATAGGGTGTGATAACAAACTCCTCTCAATCATTACGGACCAAACGAGTAAGATCAGTGGCAGAGCTGCTCCACAGACAGGCCAAAAGTCATCAGGCTTTTTAATTCTACCTGTGGGGCAGGTAAAAGAACAAATAAATAGGGACTTTGGCACTATGGTATTTTACTTTTTACACTGCTGCCACATTACATACATACATATACACACATCATGATTTGCACACTATACATTATACATATTTTATTAATTCCTAATTGTGAACTACTGCACTGCAATCCATCTAAATATGCTTAATTGCATTTATATATTTACATTTTTTCTTACTTGTACTACTTTTTATTACTATTTGTACTTTTATTATTATTATTATTATTATTATTATTATTATTATTATTATTATTATTAGTATTTATTTATTTGTACTTGTATTATTACTGTGTTTTGCTGCTACTGATTGCAAGATTTTTCCCCAGGATAAACAAAGTATTATATCTATTTATCTAATATTTTATTTTTACCTAAGCAGTTAATTCAAAATTTAATGTGACCAACAATGCACATATGTTCTTTTGCTCAATATATATATGAAATTGGCGGCACGGTGACTTAGTGGTTAGCACGTTCGCCTCTCAGCGCTAGGGATTCCCGGTTCGAATCCCCATCTGGGTGGAGTTTCCTTGTTCTCCCTGTGTCTGCGTGGGTTTCCTCCGGGTTCTCCGGTTTCCTCCCACAGTCCAAAAACATGGATCAAGTCAATTGCATTCTCAAAATTGCCACATATAGAGTGTGTGTGTGTGAGTGAGTGTGTGCCCAGCGATGTGTGTGCCCTGTCCTGGGTCTATCTGCCCAGCGCCTGAGATGTTCTCCCCTGGATGGGCATGGGGAACCCCACCGCGACCCTAATAGAGGATAAAGCGGGAGATAATGAATAAATGAATATATGCAGAAATTAACCTGATTAAAAAGCCTGTACCTGATGTGGGGAAAAATGCATTTATCACGACATGAGCAGATAAAATCTTGATTGAAGCCACTGACTAGTACCAACCCAAAAATGTGCATGGACTATAAAAAAATTATAATAAATCAAAATAAATAAATAAATAAATAAATAAATAAATAATAATAATAATCCATATTGCCAAACAAGTACTGTTTAACACTGTTTAAACAACAATAGCAATTGATTTCTGCTTTAGTGGCCATTGTTAATAGGTAGAATCACCAAATCAATGATCACTTTCTTTTCATATAAAAAATCCAATCTAAAACATGTAATTAACTGGTTAATGGATTTTTGACTGCAATTTAAATCAATTTTTTTTCAATTCAGTTTTTTATTATTGTAACGGAAATATTTTTAAATGCATTTTTGCCAGAGTTGATAAGTAAAGTAAACCTAATTAAATTTGTAATTAAATATCCAAACATCATCTTATTGATAGTTAATTAGATTAGAAACTAAAATATCTTACAACTGTGTAAACCTTCCAAAAGGGTAAAATACAGGTTTGTTTACTTAATTACAGGTCACTATTACAGGTACTATAGTGCAGGGGAAATAAACACACAAACAATATGGAGAAACCAAAACTCAAAGGAAGCCCATATAGGACCTAAATGAAGCCCATTGCCATAATATCATCAAAGTTAAGATTTTTCATGAGTAATAATAATAATAATAATAATAATAATGATGATGATGATGATGATTAAATACAGTATAAAAAAGGCACACATTAGTTGCAAATGCAGTATGAGAATCTACATAAAGTACACGTTAAATCAAGTGAAAACAACAATCTGCTTCGAAGCCAAAACACAGTAAGAGTAAATGTGTTAAACCAGGGCAATACGTAAATAACACAGTAATATTGAAGGCAAACATTACATTACATTTATATTTAGTTATTTAGCAGATGCTTTTATCCAAAGCGACTTACAAATGAGAACATTACAAGTCAGAAGTTATGCAGAAAACCAAACATGACTGCAGGCATTTCAGTAATCTTGTATATATTTTGAATTACAATAATTAAATCATTTCACATTAAATGCGAGAAAACCTATTTGAAACTCTTACTGTCCTTTGGGTTATATAGTCAGCGTTTATCCTGCAGAGGTCAAAACGAATGCACTGTTCAGTACAAAGTTACTTGAGGAACTCTGGCATAATTCTCTGTTGAAGCCTCTAATTGAATCATCTATGGCAAAACTGGACAAGTTCATCAGGCTCTGAACTTGAATTAACCTCAAAGTACCATTTTATTTTAATCACCTCCAGGAAGTGACACAGCTAAAGACACAAACCCTATGTAATTTTATTAATCTACTGTATGTTCTGCATTAAAACATGTGCATGTCTTACCCAGATTAAAGGTGCGCCAGTCAAAATAATGAATATTTTTTTTTTATTATTTTAATTTAATTACTTAACCAAATAACACAAGTTTTTAAAAATAATAAAGTTATACATATTAGGGTGGGGGGTTGGGGTTGGGAAAGTTTCAGGCACTGGGCAGATACACCCAGGACAGGGTGCCAATCTATTACTACGCACACTCACTCACCTAGATACACAAACAAAACCACACACTATATGGGGTAAGTTAGAGAATTCAATTTACCTTTATTCATTTATTCATTCATTCATTCATTATCTTCCGCTTTATCCTCTATTAGGGTCGCGGGGGGGGGGGGTTCCCCATGCCCATCCAGGGGAGAACATCTCAGGCGTTGGGCAGATAGACCCAGGGCGCCAATCCATCTCTGGGCAAATTGACCTTTAATTCACGTTTTTGGACTGTGGGAGAAATCTGGAGAACCTGAAGGATGGATTCGGACCTGGAATCCCCAGCCCTGAGAGGGGTGCTACAATAATTATTACATGTTCTTCCCGTGTCCATGTCAAAAAACATGGATTTAAAGAAAATTGAATGCTCTAAATTGCTCCAATTAGTGTGTGTGTATGTGTATACCCTGTATATTGATTGGCGCCCTGCCCTAGGTGTATCTGCCCAGTGCCCGAAATGTTCTCCCCTGGATGAGCATAGGGAACCCCCCACAACCTTAGTATAGGATTACATTTACATGTACATTTAGTCATTTAGCAGATGCTTTTATCCAAAGCGACTTACAAATGGGAGAACACCACAAGTCAGTAGTTACAGAAAAAACAGCCACACTGTAGCATTATCAAAACTCATTATTATCCGAACCCGTCCCACATATATTTAAAAAAAATTATTAGGTGTTTGTGGAAGAGAGTTTTTGAGTTGTTTCTTAAAGATGCTAAGCAACTTTGCCTTAAAGACTGATTTGGGAAGATCGTTTTACCATTTTGCAGTTGTGAACGCTACAAAGTGAGAATTAGCACCACATTGAGGTGGAATACCCAGGCGACATTTGTCACTAGAGTAAAGTGAAAGAGTTGAAGTTTAGTTAAGTTAAGAGGGAGAAGATCCAGAGATTGTCCTGTAGGTCAGAGTCAGTGACTTGTACTGAATGTAGCAGCTACCGGGATCCAATGGAGAGAAATGAGTAGTGGAGTGACATGAGTTCGCTTGGGCTGGTTGTCAGGCTGCAGAGTTTTGAATCAGTTATAGAGGACTTACTGTGCAAGCTGGGAGACCGGCAAGCAGTGCATTACAATAATTAAGCGGGGTAGGATGAGGGTTTGGAAGATCAGAATGTTTGATCTTCTTGATGTTGTAAAGAACGAATCTGTAGGAATAGGCCTTTTAGTGACCTGATCAGACAGTTTTAAGCAGAAGATTTATGAATGAATGAATGAATAAATGAATGAATGAACTATTACTCTCACCACCACTACCAACAGTCATTAAATTCATTATCATTGTTAAGAGGTTTTGGATTTTCTTTAGTCAGTACTCTTGCCTCAAAATAGGAAGATTCTGTGTTTGATTTCTCTTCTGGTTTTCTCACACAATCATAATAATTAAATTGAAGTATTGTTTAAAATATGTTTAAAACTTCAACAACATTAGCACCAATAGCCATTTTCTAACAAAAATGATTGGCGAGCGATCCAGTCATAGGAAGACTAATTTGTCTATTGGCTTGACTTTAGAATGTGGGCAGGAACATTGAGGACAAAGGCTCTCTAAATAGAGGACATTTATTAGCCCCAATCAAACCCATTAAAATAGCTTTTGACAACAAGCTATGTTTCCAATTTGCTCTCCTGATCATCACCAATAGAGAAGCTGGAGCCATTCCCAGTGCTCATGGAGAAAAAAGAAAATACCACAGACAGTGCACCACTCTTTTAAGGATCATCCACACAGGGAAACCTTTCTGTATAGCCAACAAAGTTCCTAGGCTTGATGCTATTCCTTCATACCAAAGTGGCAAATCTGTATTGAATTATAGATTCTTCAAACTGTAAAATAATGATAAAGATGTGCACTGAACACTTCCATCCATCCATTATCTTCCGCTTTATCCTATATCAGGGTCGCGGGGGGTTCCCCATGCCCATCCAGGGGAGAACATTTCGCTGGGCACAAACTCATGCACACACACACACACACACACACACACACTATATATTGGATAGTTTGGAGAACTCAACTGACTTCCATGTTTTTGGACTGTGGGATGAAACCGGAGAACCCGGAGGAAACCCACGTGGACACGGGGAGAACATGGAAATCCCACCCAGATGGGGATTTGAACTGGGAATCCCTAGTGCTGAGAGGCGAACGAGCTAACCACTAAGCGACAGTGTCGCCCGCACTGAATACTTGTTTGATTGTATTAACCTCATATGTTAATAAATTTAATTGTATACTAGGTGTAAGATATGGGTGTTTATAAACCAGCGAAAACAATCCTGGACCAGATGCTCTCACTGCTGTCTCAAATACCTACAAACATTGGGAAATATTTTTCACTGAAACTAGGAAATTATCTCTACTCCTGCAGTGGTTACATTAGCAAATGTACTGAATCTGAGCTTAAAACATATTAAAAAAAATATCAGGTAAACAAAAGGGCCGGGCAGCACGGTGGCTTAGTGCTTAGCACGTTTGCCTCTTAGCACTAGGGATTCCAGGTTCGAATCCCAATCTGGGTTTAGTTTCCATGTTCTCCCCGTGTCTGCGTGGGTTTCCTCCAGGATCTCCAGTTTCCTCCCACAGTCCAATAACATGGATCAAGGTCAATTGAATTCTCCAATTTGCCCCATATAGAGTGTGTTTGAGTGAGTGAGTGTGCCCAGTGATAGATTAGCACTCTGTCCTAGGTTTATCTGCCCAGCGCCCAAAACGTTCTCCCCTGGATGAGCATGGGGAACCCCCCCCGCAACCCTAATAGATAATTGATGGATGGAAACAAAAGGGTCTTCTCAATCCTTAAATCAAAATAATGAAAAATGACATCTGCAGGACAGGCCTGTCATGTTTATTTAGCTTACAACCTTTTTCTTGCAAAGATGTGTTAATTATAAAAGGTCAATAATGAAAGCCAACAAGTCAACATCAAAAAAAGTGTTTGAAAGGTTAAATAAATTAGGAAAGTGTGAAGCAAAATCATTTAAAAAAAAAAAAAAACTTATATTATATTTTATTTGTAATTTAGTGTCTATTTTCATAGAACAGTGGAACTGCAATGCAAACCTAGTACAAAGTTGCAATTAATAGACAATGATTTAATATTAACAGGCAATGATTTAATATAACATTATTGAACACTAGTTGCCACATCATTACATGCACGAGGCATCATGGCCATGGGTCTTGTAGTGCATATGGTGACATAAACACTTAATTTTGTCAGCAGCAGGCCAGTGCATTGATGTTGATCATGGATGGTTCTTATCTGTGCAGAAAGCTTTTGTAGTGTCTTCACACAAGGCTTTTTCTTTGCAGGTGAAGTCTCTACATTAAATGGTGTATCTTCTGGTGCCTAATTAAAGTTTGCACCAGCCTCTCTCAAGTCAGATCTCTTCTACATTCTTTCCTATTCTTATTACTTCCAATTGATATACTGTACATTTGCTCAAGGATACAGTAGATTTCACAAAATATACTCTTCAGAATATAAGCATTTTTGTAAATATGTTATAAATGTTTTACTCTGTGCGACTTTAGTAACATTATAAAATTTTGTAACTTTAATAACACATGTTATAATGAAATGTGTACTAATATTAAAGCAATGGTAATGGTTATGTAGAATCTTGACATATAACCTATAAAAAAAAAAGTTGATTCATTCCTGAATACTGTAGAGTTACATTGAGAAAGATCATCATGTGTTGTAGCCACAACATCAAGGTTCACCTTTCTCGGCAACAGACTAAATCGTAAATAAGAAGCAATAGGGCTGAAAGGATATCTGGTCTACACATTTCCATAATTGCATGAGCCTGTAAAAGGTCCCCATGGGCACTGCATTCCAATTAGTAGAAAAAAGCAATATCTTTTATGACCATTATCAGGCTCGTATAAAGCCTGGGTAACACACATTTGAGCATGTTAGATGCTCAG
Organism: Corydoras maculifer; assembly: GCA_019802435.1. NCBI lineage: Eukaryota > Metazoa > Chordata > Actinopteri > Siluriformes > Callichthyidae > Corydoras > Corydoras maculifer. The sequence goes on from JAFMOD010000933.1 coordinate 730,736, forward strand.
ACAGCTCTTAGGCAGATGGTACGGCTATGTTTGAAGGCATTCAATGTTTTTTATTATTATTATTATTATTATTATTTATTCATTTTAAGACATGACTAGCCCATGATGCTGTTTTGGTTCTATACTGACAAAACCGATTGTGTACAAAATGCAATGACAAATGTTTTTTTTAATATATTTTCAATATTATTAAAATATCAATTTGTTGTTCTTTTTGGTTTTTAATGTGAGTTAAAAAAGTGTGTTAAAAATAGTAATTTTCAAATGACCAAAAACGTCAGGTTTATGAATTCATGTGCTCTTATTAACTAGCTCTGTTTTATAAGGAACTCATACAAAGTTGTTTTTCAGTTGCTATGTTTTGATCTAAATTATAGGCTTGACGATGCTTATCATGCCTGTTATGTACTATGTTATGTGCATCATATACAATATCATGTAACCCATATGCTATGTGATGCGTACCAGATATTTTTTTCATGAGTATGACTATGTGGTGTGCTGCAGATATTATGTGACAGATTACCCATATTAAATGATACAATGCAGGTGTTTGTGCCAAGAGAAATATGATTTTTTGCAGTTTACATTTTTTTTTAATTTACTAATTTTTTTCTTTTGGGGGGAGGGGGGCAGAACGTTACAGGCGCTGGACAAATCCATCCAGGACAGGAAGCCAATCTATCACTGTACACACTTTTTCCTCTCACACACACACACACACACACACACACATACACACATAAACACACACACACACACAACTATATACAGCCAATTTACCTTGAATTTATGTTTTTGGACCATGGGAGGAAACCAGAGAATTGGGAGAAAACCCAGGTAGACACAGGAAGAACATGGAAACATGGAAGCTTAGAGATGAATGTGCTAACCATTAAGCCACCGTGCTGTCCACCTCGCTTTTATGACGATTTAAAATGAATAATGTTAATTTACACAAATAAATCTTACTCGCATTGTAACTTTAGCATGGTGACACTGTGAAAAACACCACTTAACGTTGGCTGTGTAAAGTTAACCTGTGTTTTTACCTCATGAAAACAGGGGGCGGCACGGTGGCTTAGTGGTTAGCACGTTCGCCTCTCAGCGCTAGGGATTCCCGGTTCGAATCCCCATCTGGGTGGAGTTTCCATGTTCTCCCCGTGTCTGCGTGGGTTTCCTCCGGGTTCTCCGGTTTCCTCCCACAGTCCAAAAACATGGATCAAGTTAATTGAATTCTCAAAATTGCCCCATAAAGAGTGTGTCTGTGTGAGTGAGTGTGTGCCCAGCGATGGATTGGCGCCCT
>JAFMOD010000933.1:742557-752571 GCA_019802435.1 Corydoras maculifer
TGCCCGTCACCGCTAGTTTGTCTCGTGCCACGCCTTTGCCAAGCCCCGACACTACAAGCCCCGTCTCTGCCCTGTTACCTCGCCATCGAGCCCTGTACCTTGTCGCCCTGGTTGCTGTTTTGTGTTCTGTGTTCTGTGTGCAGTTCGTCATCCTGTCGTCGTCACCTCGTCAAGTGCCCTTCACACCGTCTCCCGTATTTGGAACCCGACCCGCCGTGACGTCATCACCCGCCGCCCTGTCTGTGTCGTGTTCCTGTGCACTACGTGTTCTGTCTGTAAATAAACCTGCACTGTTCGAATCTCCGTCTCCAGTACCCGTTCCTCCGAGTAGCGGATCCGCCTCACTCTGGTCTTTAGACCGTAACAGTAGCTGGATCCTTAACTACTGATGTGTGTTGTTCTCATGTGTACATCGCTTTGGATAAAAGAGTCTGCTAAATGACTAAATTTAAATGTAATATCAAAATGAAAGACTAATGCAAATAACATTTAAACATTCTCTATATATGTCCAAATATTTCAGGAGCGTAAAATAATATATTGTATACAAAACCTACTGATAGAATTGGGAATAGAGTGTCAATCTTAAAAATATAATAAACACATTATTTTATAATAAAAATGTTCAATGGCATGGACAAAAAAAGTAATGTTAGGTAACATGATGTAGCAGGATATCTATATTTCTTAACTGTATATTTACAACAATCTGTAGAAATTAACAATAAGGGATCTTGCCTCGTAAAAGGTACAGCAAATACTAAAAGTCACAATCTGCATTAAAAAAATAAAATAAAATAAAATAAAATAAAAAAAACTATTTTTTAAACCATGATATCAGCCTCTTCAAATCATGATAGTCTGACCTTCAAACAAGCTATGCATTTAGAGAGACCCCAGAGGAGAACATTTTGGGTGCTAGACAGATTTGCTGGGGATTTGAACCAGGATCCCCAGCGCTGAAAGGTGAACGTAGTTATGCAAGCTAATTTAGAGATTAATAAAGCTTTTAATTAACTGTTTGAAAGTCTGTTTTTAAATCAGTCAGCCTAAAGAACAGTGCAACTTAGAAGAAGTGGTTATGGTTATTAGGATCACAGTAGAGAACAAGGATCATCTTCATATTCCTGTTTTAGAATGTGACTTTAATAAAAGTTTCTTACACCCTCAGGTGCTTTTCCTTAATCTTTTAAAGGCTATGGAATAGTTTTTCCCCAAAAATGTGACTTTTATACCTCAGTTTTTGTATCAAGGTCACGTTGCCTAGGATCAAAGTGAATATGTTTTGTCTGGAGAAGCGGTATGGTGATAAACACTGTTGAGAAGCACAGTGCTACAGGCCCAAACATTTGCTATTACACATCACAGGAAACCTAAATGCTTCACCCTTTCACAGCAAAACTTCTGTTATTTGATGTTTTTGCGGACAAAGTTTAAAATGGTTTACCATGACCTACTGATTGTTAGCCACTGTGTCAACATTGCAGACCTAAATAAAAATGGATTGCAATATATTAATGTAATGTCAGTGTTGCATGACAAAAGCAAAAAAGCCCCTGCCTCCTTTCTACGCCACTGCATACACTTCTGTGTGCAATGCCTCAACCCTCCCCCTGTACCTGACAGCTCCCAATTAGATTTTCACGGCTCTACTAATGTTCCTTCGAGACACCATGTGGCTCTGCTCGCCACACTTGCCTTGTCCTTTCCACTAACACATTTCATACTTCAGTTTGCGTTCATTTGGTTACAGAGTGTTCACTGAGTTTGTCTTGTCTGGCCGGCTAAGCATGTGTGGTCCGTGTTATTTTAATCCTTCTAATAAAAATTGAATTTTTTTTCTATTTTCTATTAGGTTTTAATAGTTTTTTAGAGTCTTATAATTCTTTATTCAGATACAGATTAGAGAATTCCATTAAATAATTAATAAATTCATGAATTAATAATAGACTCTAACTCTTAATAGTTTTCTCTGAATGCTAGACTATTAACCCATTTACTCAACTCTACAACAGTCAAATTTCCAATTTATGAGATACTGATATTAAACTGGAAGACCTTGTATCTTATTTATATGTTAAATAAGATGAATCACGTGTTATTAACACTTGTTAAATGATCAGTGAAATTGCAGAAAGGAGCTGCTGTTTCAACAACATAGTTCTTTGACACCAAATTTCTCAAAGTGAGTTTTTATAGAACTCAGCTTGTGCACAGAAGCACATTCATCCTGGAATAATGAATGGAGGACTTAAATATAACTGAAAATACCAGCACAAAATTTAAAGCATATAATTGTGTGAATGAGTCTGTATCGATAATTTACTGACTATCAATAATATAGTAGAAGTCGACAATAAAGCAGCAGTTAATGTATTTATATACTTTAAGTATTTGTGGTTCATAGAGAGGTATAAATTAGCAACATTATGTCAGAGTGGAAAACTAAAATATATACTTTTGATACAAATTAATTAAAAAGATATTGTTTCTGGAATTTTGTTTTGAATTGTTGTTGCTTGACATAGTTTAATATCATTTTTTTTAAGTGTTGTAAATAATTACATTCCTTCTCTCATCCTGGACATTCTGTAATTTTTTTTTTTACTTCAAGAGCAGCCAGAATCCAGCTGTGAGACATTATTTACATTTCAACTAATTATTTACTTAAACATTAAAAACAGGCTGAATGCTATTATAGCAGTGGAATTTGTTAAGTAACAGAAGATGCTGTAATAAGATGTCCTGTCAGATTTGCAGAGAGTTTGTGATGACCATATGGATGAATGTCATTATTGGACCATCTGGCCCACATCCAATTGCAGAAAACAACCAAATGACATCATAAATTGGCCCACAAAATAATTTTAGACTCAAATATGAAATAAATTATACTGACACATAAATTGCACTCCAACCCACTGCAGTCTGACATAGTTTATCGGTTTTCAATGCCGTAATGTAATATAATTTTAAAGCTGTAATCAATGTTAAAGAATTATTAATTATGACATAAGATGTCAAATAGCCTTACACATTTTGGTGCAAAGAACAAACACTATCTATTGTTGCATCTCCTTCTTTACTGTATAAGGACTGATTGCACATCTTACGTCTTTATCTACTTTTACATTCATACTGGTAAAATATACAGGTAGGACAGTTCCCTTTACAATAATTAAAGAATAAAAGAGATGTTAACAATTCTTTGGAAAATTATATTAACTTTAACTCCTAAATCCCCTTGTTTTAACATTTATTGCACATAATTATCCATTCTATTTATGATAAATATGCACTTCATAGTTTTATGAGTACAAATTAACTAAAAAAAAAAAAAAAAAAAAAAAAAAAGGTTTGTCTGTTTTTATGCATACAATGTTTGTGCAGTTGACAGTTCTGTAGCTTGTGCAATTTATTAGACACAGCAACCTTAACATTTCTATTTATGTAATATCAGAAACAGTAATATCAAAAATGAATGTTTTTCTTAATCTGGCACTGCAAGATTAAAACTATTCCATCTTTTCCTGGGGTGTCAATAATGAATTGAAGGATGTGTAGTGTATGTTATGACGTATGTTATACGCAACAATTCCTATAGTATCAGTAACTATGTGCTGAATCAACTGAACTGTGTTTTTATTGAACTCCATATTTATATGTAAATTATGTATAATAATTTATATGAAAAATTTCCTTTTCATATAAACAAGACTCCTTGAATGACTGGGCAGTGTTAACTGTTTACGAAGGTAAGATAACAGCCATGTGCTTAACAAATTGAAACAAGCTAGATAAATCAATAACGAGCACAATAAAAATAGCAATAATAATAATAATAACAATAATAATACTTTTTAAATATTCCATGTTCTCGGCGAAAACATGTTTTTTTCAAAACTAACGTTAATAATGTACTAATACTTTTGTGTAAAAAGCCATTTGCAATTTCTACTTTTTAGATTTAATTAAAGAAAAAGTATTTTCTTATTTATGTTATATGATTCACTTCTAGAATTATGAGAGTTATAAAGATTTAATGCTTTGACTTTTTGCACTCCTTAGCATGCATGATTAGAACACAATGGCTTAGTGTAGGAGTAAAATAGTCTAATTAGCTCTGTATGAAATTAGTGTGTATAGCAAAGCTATGGGAAAGTGGCACTAATCGAGTAAAATTAACTAATGAATGAAGAGGTACCTGCAGTTAATCATTTTCTCATTTTCAGTAGTTTCCTGCAGCTAGCAAACTAATGCACCTTTAAAAAATGCAGTGTTTTTCATGCCATGCATTTTAAACACAGGCACACACGCACACACACATATACCCACACATATGCCATATGCACAAATGTGCACACAGTACTGGTTTAATGGAAACTTAATGAAAATGTAACTGCTCCTAACCTACTCCTAACTCTGGATATAAACATGTTTACACCCAAATATTAATCATGTTGGAGAAAAAAAAGTTCAAAATGTTAGTGATGGATGTGTGTTGGACCACAACCTGAGATATATAAATACAATAAAATATGAGTATTATTTTTTAAGGCTGATGCAGACTTTTGAAGCACTGACCCTGTTTTATTTAATTGGTACATGGTTATAACGGAAGTGTGTTCGAGAAAACTTTCTTTCGTCAAAGAATTGAAGACGGATTTTTATTGGTGTACGTCTATTTACATTATTTTACACATAAACAAAAAAAAAGTTTTTCCCAGTTTTCATCAACTAACATTTTTACCTTTAAAAGCCCTCATGAGTGTCCTCTTGCTGTGCTCTTTGTAGTATGCACCTTTAGAAATCTATGGTAAGCATATTTTCAACACCAAAATACAAATGCACAAGCAATCTTTACTTGAATTAATCCTGCATTCCAGAAAGACGCATGTATAATATGCAAACACTACAGCGGTTGCACAAATCTGGTCGATTATGTGTGCAATAAAGAGAGGTCGAAGGAAGAAAGGCATTTACACTTTTCAGCATCTTTATATCATTGTGTAAGCACTTTCTTCTGTTAGATTACTTCAATCTTTTATAACAATAATTTATTTTGTGATGTTTAAATCTTTCTACATGAGAAATACTACTCCCAAACAACAGAGGAAGACATAAACATCAGTATCACACAAAAGAACAATATAGAGTTTGAGTTGTTCCCATTTTCTTTTCAGTATAGTGCACTAAATCTTTGCTTTGTCTTTTAGCTCCACGTTTTAAATTGCCCTTTTGTTCTTGTTTGCCACCTGTCGTTTTGATCTGATCTTGGTCTGTATTGTACCTTGGGTATTGTACCCTTCTCTATTAAAGCACTTTGAACTGTTCAATAAACCCACACAACCCAGTTCCAAAGCCTTTATTAGCTTTGTAGTGTACTTACTGTAACTCTTAAATTTCAGTTTTAATGATAATAATTAAAAAAATAATTTTAAGTTTTTATTTCTAATTTATTTCTAAAAGCTGGGTAAATGTTATTAGTTTATTACTAATAAACCAGTGAAGATTTCAGAAGTTACCTTTAATATACATTATGTGCATTTCGCATCAGATATGGATTAAGTAAAAGCTGTCTCGAGTGAAGGAGAAAAAAAAAAAAAAAACACAATGTCCACGAGCTACAATGAGAAAAACACACCCAGCTGGCATTTTAACTTGTACACCATGCATTATTTGCCATCCACGTGTACTACCTGACTCTCATGAATTCGATTTCTAAAAGGGTCAATGTCATGTCATTATCTACTGCTTAATCCTATACTAGGGACTAGAGTCGACTATGGACTAGGCAGTCTGCCCCAGCCACTGCAATGTGGTGCAGCAGTGTTCTACATTGTCAATATAGCATTCATTCATTCATTATCTCCCGCTTTATCCTCTTAGGGTCGCGGTGGGGTTCCCCATGCCCATCCAGGGGAGAACGTCTCGGGCGCTGGGCAGATAGACCCAGGACAGGGCGGCAATCCATCGCTGTCAATATAGCAATATGCCAGAAATTTACAGGTGCAAATTTATGACAATTACATTCTATTGTTTCTTAAATTAACGCAAATTGTCCTATCTTTGATGTATGTAAATGGACAATTGAATCAGATCATTGTACGAAACTAACATCTGCCAGTCGATTTCTTATTTTATTTTCTTGAGCTCCAAAAGTTAAGAAGCAGGACAGATACTGACAACTTAGTATTTGAAAACTTAAGCTATACTATTTTATGACATATTCATATCAGAATATTCATATCAGATGCCTTCTCACCTATAGAAAAAAATTGTGATAGAACTGTCAAAATGCCATCACTGTGAATTTATTCTCCAGACTATTATCAGCTCTGTTAGCACCTGGGCTCAATTGGATATTACACAGACATTATACTAAGGAGTTGGCAGTGGAAAAATGTGAATAATATACAGTCCAAATGTTTCAGCCATTTGCCTTCTCACATACAGCTCCTAGTATTAGAGCTTTGGTGAACCAGTGTATTTTTCAAAATACAAGTTATACTAAGTGTTTTTTTAAGCAGTAGCACTACCTGTGTAAGACCAGCGTCTTCCCATTCCCCTACCAGTGCTTCCTTCTGTGGGAAAGTGTGGCGAGTCACCGGAATTCTAATTGACAGCACTATTTAAGTGACACTGAGGTGGTGTCGGTCGCTTGGATTGTTTCGCGTTTGCTGAACTTCATTTTCGGTCGTTGTACAAACTGTGTGTTCTTCTAGCCCTAAGTCCCTCGGGATTGGACTGCTGTACCTGCTTGGCGCGTCTCGCCAGCACGATCTGCCGCTCACCTGCCCAGCACGATCTGCCGCTCACCTGCCCTTTGTCCTACGGATCGGCACTCCGCTCCATTGAGGCCTCGCGCCTTGGTTTTTGTCCCGGCATCACGCCGGCGTATGATTTTTGTTCTGTCCCTTTGGTTTTCGTTTCCCCTTATTTTTCTCTTAATAAAAATAGCAATAAACTCTTTGGTTTTCGGAGCAAGGTTTGGCCTGATTCTTGTGACGTCACGCGTCATGACAACCTGTGCTGGTAAAACAATATTCAGCAGATGTCACTTGGCAAAAAATACTCTCTTTAAGGGTGTAAGGGATGTTTGGCACTTCAGAGGTCAGCAATTTAGACCACAGTACCTCTAAATGATAATCTCTGAAACTAAATTAAACTGTGTGACATAAATTAACAAGGACTAATGCACTCCTGCAACCTGCACTCCTAAAAACAGAATGCTTGACTGATGACTGAACATATTCTTTTTGAACTTTGGTTCCCCCCCACAGTTAAAAAAACATGGATTCAAGGTAAATTGCATGCTCTAAATTGCCACATATAGTGTGGCTTTGTGTGTGTGTCTCAATGAGTGTGTGATAGATTGGCACCCTGTCCTGGGTGTATCTGCCTAGTGCCTAAAATGTTTTCCCCTTATTGGGAATGAGGAACCTCTCCCTAATAGAGGTTTAATCACAAGACAATGTATGAATGAATGAATGAATTAATGATTGACATGATATAAATGACATCAAATGATATAAATGACATCAGAAAACACACGCAAAACAATTATCTGAATTAATTGCTTCTTAAAACTGTATATAGTCTTCAAGTGAGGTCAGACTGAAAAAAATGTATGTGTATAGAATATAGACTCTAAGTATAGACTCAAAGTAGCAACATAAAACAAGGTAATAAATTGCAGCATGTGTTCACACATATTTATTTTGACCTCTAATTCTGATGTTTTAATATTTTTTACTGGCTATTGGACATATAGGTCATAAGTTTCATTATTAGTAATATCATTATAAATGCATCTTCTAAGTTGACAAATTTAATGGCATTGATTTGTTTACAAATCGCCTACTGGTTTTAACTTCACTGTTACATTAATTTGTATGACCTAACTTGGGTTTATTTTAATAAGGCAAAAGGAAACCTTTGGGAGCTACAAATTGCCAATATTAAAAGTGTTTCCACTTGACTAACCCACACCTAAACACACATATCATGGTGTCATATGCACTTGCATAAAACAGAGTGCGAAACAAAAAGCGAGATGAGTCACATCTGCGTATGCATTGTCGTCCTGGTAAACATTTACTTTTCATTTCTAAATGGGTCAGTGCACAGATAGATAAAGGCCTTGGAACATATTAAGGTAAGTGAGGTGTGACGTTTTTACCTGAGTTTAATAATGGAACCCAACACTCTTCTGAGATAAGGCCCACTTTGTTTATTCTCTGCTCAAGGAAATAAGCAATTTGAACCAGGACTAAATAAACCACCAGCACCATAAATTCTTATTCACGTTCACTTGACATACAAACATGAGTCTGGCGCAGACCAAAGGCACAAACTGATCCCGGGTTTGGGGAAAAAAAAAATTAATAAGTCGGTAAGATAGCATCTTAGCTTCTTAGAAAGCAGCCTGCAGTCACTAGCACTCATATTAATCCCATTAGATGTTGGTAAACACCAACTCTCACAACGAGCCGCTAGCAATCAAGCATAAATGGCTCTATTTGCATGTTCAAGATGCAATCATCATGCTTGCCTTTCTCGCTTCCACCTTGTGATTAAAGCCATGGCTGAAAATACGGAGCTGCAGAATCGTTAACAAAGAAATCGCCAGATGGCTGTGCCTACCGGGCCTAATGTTGCGTTCAAGTGCTCTGCTCATCCTCTGATTTCCCATTTCAAATAAATCTCAAAAATCACATATGTTTTCACTTTTGCCTCTATCTGTTTGAATCCACGATATAAATGTAGCAAAACAAGAAGCTATGTAACAAAAAAAGCACCATCTTAAGAAAACTGGCTGAATGCTTATTATATTGCTTATTATATTGCAAGCCTTTAATGCATCCTAAAACAATTGCACTGCACACATACAAGTGCAGTTTGAATTCACTGATACCCATTAGCTCAAAATATAACCAGAAATCATCGGGGACTGGCTGATAATTATATCAGAGCAGTATGTGATGAACCCCTAATGGAAAAGTAATCATGAAAATTAAGTTTTCAGAAAAAAAAGTACATGAATTTGCTGTTAATTGTTTGTTTTTGAATATTTTCCATACATAATTTTTTTATATGTATGCAGCTCAGCACTATTTAGTTGAGAAATTTAGTTGGAATAATCCAATATTACAAACCTGTGAGTGGCAAAACGTTTCTGACCCTTTAAGATTACAGATCATTCAAAAGAGAAAACCAGGGATTTGTAAAAGTATGACCTTAAAAACAAATGTTTGTGGAAGTGTATCATGGTTATTTCTTGTTTGTGACTACAGTAATATTTTAGGTCAAATATGTGCAGAAATAATGACATTTCCAATAGGTTTTAAAATTACAAGCACCATTGTAAATAATGCATCATATTACATAGAATGTGCTGCTCTAGTAAGAGTGGATTTTATCTACATTATATTACATACAGAATATGGAGCAATTTGTTAAGCCATTCAGTGGAGTTGATGTGCTCCAATTGTACTTGCACGACACACTACACACTAAAATGCTACGCCATATTACTGCCACTGCAGTACTGTGCATGTTCTACCACCTAAGAAATACAACTTGCTTTCATAATTCTGTAAAGACTTCATAGTGTGTGTAGATGCGGACGTGCGTTGTCTAACTCTCTTAAGCTTAACCACTAAATTGAGTGTTATTTAGTTTTTTAGTTACTTTTAGTTACTTTTTTACATTCGCTTTACTGTTCAGCTACCCCATCGCTATAACATAGCATTTATTCCGCTTTTTTGTCCCACACTACTCTCCAAATCGCGGGGTAGCTGCTAGCGTTTTTAGCCGCTAACGCTAGCACTTTCTGCTTACTATCGCGGTCATTTGCTGCCAACACCGCTGCATTTAATACCCGCTTGGTTTATAAATATAAGCCTATATTTATAAAAGAGCCATCTCCTGATCTGTGTCGACGGATTCAACTGTTCGGATTTTCGGATCGGATTCTATCGGTCTCGACGCTGATCTTCACTCACCGCACTG
>JAFMOD010000933.1:774740-798788 GCA_019802435.1 Corydoras maculifer
CATCGCACTTTTCAGTTTTTTATTTGTAAAAAAATTGTTGATTCATGTATAACTTTCATTCCACTTCACAATTGTATACCACTTTGTGTTGGTCTTTCACATTAAATTCCAGTGAAATATATTTATGTTTGTGGTTGTAATGTGACAAAATATGGAAAAGTTCAAGGGGTATGAATACTTTTGCAACCCACTGTATATATATATATATATATATATAAATTGGCTAATTTACTTCTATTAGGACATTTTTTGTGGTTCTCTAAATATAATAGAGCAAAAAAAACTTTACTTTGACTTCTGACTTTATGGTTCACATGGTGCACATGGACTTTATGGTGCACTCTGAACCGTACATTTGGGATTAGGGATGGCATCAGCTTGTTAGGTTTAACCAATGTCCCCTAGCAGCATTGTTGAGCCTTAGCAGTGTGACAGTAACACCAATGGGCGTCGAGGGCATGCACAGGCATCTCTTGGCAAAGAGGAAGTGGGAGGTACTGTAAGTGGAAGGCTTTCACACTAATATTCTCTTCAGGTATTCAAATGTATAGAAAAGACACAAAATTAGAGGGGAGGACGCAATGATAATGAGGACTGTTCTCTAATTGCCAGACCTCTCACAGAACCACTACAGATCAGGTATTACTGGATCATTTCCAGTGATGGTAATGGTGTATGTTGTGCTGATACAACAGGATCAGACATGGCAGTGCTGTTAGAGTTTGTGTTCGGTCACTTTGCATTCTATTAGACACATCTTATTGCTTATTGCTCCAAATTGTAGATGTAAAATCAGGGACATTATCTGATGTTTGTGTAATTCATAGGACAGTTTGTGAAATTCATAATCTAATCTAATTAACATGAGTCCTGTAAGTATCTAAATAATACTCACAGGACATCGTCTACTGAATGGTGATGGCTGGACATATTTTAGTCAGTGTACTTTTCTCAGACACTGTATTTAAGTTTAACAAACTCTTTCATTCATTATCTTCCGCTTAATCCTCTACTAGGGTCGCGGAGGATTCCCCATGCCCATCCAGGGGAGAACATTTCTGGCAGATACACCCAGGATAAGGTGCTATCATTGGGCACACTCACTCACACAGACACACACTATATTAGGCAAATTAGAGCATTCAATTTACCTTAAATTCATGTTTTTAGACTGTGGGAGGCAAACCGGAGAAAACCCACGTGGTCAAGGGGAGAACCCCACCTAGATTTTGATTTGAACTTGGAATCTCCAGTGTGGAGAGGCGATGTGCTAACCACTAAGCCACCATGCTGCCCAGTTGAGAACATTATGTTGCTGATTTTTTTTAAAACATTCCAATGCAATGCAAACTAACATATCACTAGTACATCACTGTAGTGTGTCAGTGTGCTATTGTAGTGTTGGGAATGAACAGGATTCTTAACTAGTTCCTGCTCTGTGGTGGTCCTCTGGGTTTCTTGACCATTAAAGAACAAAGTCGGGTGGGGGGGGTAAACCATATGGACTACAAAACAAAGTAAACAATCTACAGACTATAGTGCATCTATAAAGTAAATAGAGCAAATAAAATTAACATATATAAAGTGATTTATTGGCTTACTGTGTTTACACACAGAGGAATTTGTCCTCCACACTTAATCCATCCATGCAGTGAAACACACACACACACACACACACACACACACACACACACACACACACACACACACACACAAACACACACTAGCTAAGTGAGAATATGTGCCCGGAGCGGTGGGACCCTGTACATAAAGTCCTGGGAGCAATTAAAGGTTAGATGCCTTGCTCAAGGGCACTTCAGCCATTGTACTTTATGGGACCAGGATTCGAACAAGGGACCTTCAGGTCACAAGGCTGGTTCCTTAACCACAATCCGACGACTGCCCCATAGCAAGTACATACCCTAAGTAGCTGGTATATCTCAAGGGGCTAGTAAGTGTTATTTTTTTTTATATATATATATATAATATAGACAAATTTGTATTTTTAAGCATATATACTACATTTAAAACTAATCTAAAAATTAAAAAAGCAATTACAAAGTGGCATATATCAGGGAACAACTTCAAAACTAAATGCTAAGTGGTTCTGTGATTTAAGTAGCAGAATCAAAAACATATAGCTAGATTAAAAGGTACTACAAAGCCTGGCATTAAATACCACAAAGTCAGGCATTATTATGCTGGTTCTTTACTCTGGCCTTTATCAGACCAGCTTTGCTTTCATCACCACCTGCACTGAGCATGACCCACCAATGCTAATTAGCTGAGGCATTGCAGAAGGAGTCAGCAGCCGCTCCCACAGTGGCATGCTTCATCATTTCTCCTGACCCTGAAATAAATTAAGTGCAGCTGCAGATACCAATGTGTAGGCTTTATCTAATAAAGCTGTAACAGAGAAACAAAAAGCAAGCTAATATAGAAGCACTGACTGAATTTGTATGTGTCTGAGGTGTGTACAAAGTCATCAATTCCCTAATTATTTTGCACAATAATCATTAGATCATGAGAACATTTAGCTTGCTTAATTATTACAGCCTTATATGTAATGATTAAGAGCTTCATGTTTAATTTCAGTTTTTCACTTTTGGTAAAACTTTACCTAAATCCGGTATTCATAATGCATTATTAACACATTTATAAAACTTTATAAGGCATTATTTATGCTTTGTAATACTTGTCATACACATTTGTTAAAGTCCATAGATGTAATTAAACAAAGACATAAAGTGTTATAAGAATATGCCACAAGGCTTTATAGCACAAAGTGGCATAATATAATTTTATATTAAAATTTGTTCATTAACTTATTATAGAGACCAGTGACATAAAACCTTGTAATGTTTGTGTTCAACCAACATATTTTTCCTGAAAATGACTTTTCACTCATAACTGTATATAAAGGTTTATAAGCTCTCTTACTTACAGGCATACAGTAAAGTGTTATTAATTACCTCTATGAAAGAGACTGCATACATAATAGTACATAATGTCTTTTAAAAGCTTTTAAATGCTCTTTACAGACTTTAAGTAAAGAGTAATCAGCTTGTTTTAAGAATGTCTAAACATCTAAAGAATAAAAGTTTAAATGAAATCATATTATAATGTATTGTCACTTTGTGTTACAAAGCCTTATGTTAAATTGATTTAACACTTCATGATTATGAACATCTATGTACAATAACAAAGGCTTGTGATAAATGTTATAATATTATGAATACACAAAAAAGAGAACAAAATAATAAAATGCATGCACTATTGTTAAATTGGCGTTTAGATCATGCATCTGAATCTTAAACTAAGGTTCCATTTTTGCATATGTGATTTCCCATGAGCTATAGGGCTGTTAAGCCATGTTCAGTTTAATTCCAGTTATTTATATAGCAATTTTTTACCACAAAACCCCTACTGACCTCGCTAACTGAGAGAACGGCATATTTGTCTAAAATTAAGTATTTAGTACCAGACTAAATTATCTCATTTTAAAACAAAAAGACTATAAAAATAACACTATATAGCTCTCTGAGACTCCATTGGGCTAAAAAAATGTTTTAAAAGATTTTAGATTGTTCCTATTAAGGGTTGAAACAGGCCTTTGTGTAGTCTGCTGGATGTATCTCCACGCCAAATTCACTTTAATAAACCTACATCCATATACGGAGAATTCAGTATAGATACTGTAGGTAGTAGTATTGTTTCATTTTATTGCAACATAACATTGAGCTGAGCCTCACAATTATAGTCACAGTCACAACAGTCACAAGTCACAACACATCAAGTAGTTCCAGCATAACAAAAGATCATAAAATCAAAGCATCAGAAGGTGTGCTGTTGAGATATTTAAATCTACAAAAATTCTTTGGATACAACTAACCAAAGAAACCCCCTGAATTCTCAGGAGCCTTTATTCTACTGAACTATAATTTCAAAATCAGACTTAACCACCAAAATGCACAAAAAAAAATTTTTCATCAACTAAAAGTAAAACCAGCTTTACCTTGGGTCTTTCTGGATGCTATCGATGGAGGGTGAGCGGGCAAGAGGGCCCTCTGGAGGAAGAGCAGGGCCTGATTTGCTATATGGTGACTCTACTGAAGAGCAGTACTGCAGGGTGCGGTATGGCTCAGCATAACTTGCATAGCCTCCACGTGGAAATGTTCCGCTGGCATTCTGGCTCGTTGTTCGCTGAAGGGGGACGGAATCAACACCGGGCGAGGATGGAGCTATAGCAAGAGAGGTGCGACAAAACATAAATGTCAAGAACTGCTAACAGAACTAGTGAACAAGGTCTTAGCATAGGTATTAGTGTCAGCAAAGGGCCAATGGGTAATGATAATCAGATAGAAATTGATCAAATAAAAATAAATACCAATAATTAAAAATAACTAATTCCATACAAATTATTAGTTGCATTAGGAAGGCCTTACATGCTTTTAACATGAAATATACTATATCTAAATGGCATGGGTGTATGCCTATACAGTAATTGTTTTAATCAGTTTTAAAAAATTACTGAACCAGTATTTGTTCATGTCGTAAATGTCTAACAAAAACACCCAACACTAATTCAGAGTAATAATAATAATAATAATAATAATAATAATAATAATAATAAAGCATCTGTATGACATGTTGCCATCTGGATTATATAAAACTGCAAAAAATCCAACCCTTTACGATTTAATATCAGCATCATACACAATGGTATTCACCCAAGCTTTTTGAAGATAAATTCCATCACACCTTTAGATTATTTATGTTTTTGATTGCTTTTTATTATTCATGTCCAAGTTGTTTAACGTTTTGCAATTTGGGGGTTGACCCACAAATATTTTAGTGTTTCTAGCCATCCTGGTGCCCAAATCAAGATTTCCAGCTCCCTATAAAAATACACCTCCACGGCAACCTTATCTGGTGCCATCTTCAGAGGAAATAGCAGTTTTATAAACATGAAATCAATAAAAGTGTAACAGCAAGTGTGAAGAAATGAGACTTAGCACATAGTGTGCCTAAACATTAGATGAACATTTTTGTAACCGTTAATATATTAAATAAAATAAAAAAAAAAACATGACATGTCATATTTGATTTCAACATGGTAATAATTATATTCTAAAGTGCAGTGAACTTAATCATGAAATCATGATGTGACTCATATAGTTTTCTTAAATAAAATGACTGAATAATTACAGATTGATCACTTAAATTATATGATTAAACTTTACAGAAACACTAGTTACTGTCACAGGTGCCTGGGCACCTGTCCCTCATTTAAGATACTCATTGTCTCCGTTGGGTGATTGGTTTATTTTGTGCACATGACTGGGTGTTTTTTGTATTTAGTTTCCGTCTTCCATTTTCCCGGTGCACGCCTTTCTGTTGGTGTCCCTACACCATTTTTAATAATAAAACCTGTTTTGTTTTTATGCCCGGTGTTCTCCGAACTCTCCTTCCGCGCTCAACCACGGTGCGGCGCTGCGCATTACTCCCGCGCAGGTTGTATCCGTGGGAGTGTTTTACCCGACGGACTGGTGTACGCATTTTTCCCCGCGTAGCCGGTTTCCAGGAAACGCTCACCAGGCGCAAGCGGTGTATGCATTACCTCCTGCGTAGCCGATTCCCGGGGAAGAACGAGCGATCTTCTAACAGTTACAGTATGTATGCCATAATACAGTTTTATCCTTCTGTAAGAGATGGAACCTGGCAATCAAACTGTTGTATGTCTGTGATAATTTTCTTTCAGTTGCTGTTGTGTGTCTGCAGTTTCACATTGTTAGAAGCTCGCTCTTCCCGGGAATCGACTACGCGGGAAAGAATGCGTACGCCGGTCCGTCGGACAAAACGCTCCCACGGATATAAACCTGCACGGGGATGCTGCGCAGCGCCGCACCGTGGTTGAAGCGCGGAAGGAGAGTCCAGAGACACCGGGGATAAAAACAAAATGGATTTATTATTAAAAATGGTAAAGGGACACCAACAAAAAGGGGGGAACGAAACAAACGCGACTAACATCGGGGTATAACCACAAACAAAGACGTGCACCGGGATAAAGGGATACGGTAACTAAATACAAAAGACACCCAGTCACGTGCACAAAATAAACCAATCACCCAACGGAGACAATGAGTACATTAATGAGGGACAGGTGCACCAGGCTAGCCTATAATGATTAATTTGTCTGAGCATGTTACTGTTAACTTAAAATGAACCTTATTTTAGGTTTTTATGTTATTGTAGCTGTGCCACATCAGTATTTAGTTTATCATAGGAATAGTAAGTTGTTACGTTAAAAACACACACACACACATATATATATATATATATATATATATATATATATATATATATATATATACACAAATCTGTTTTGGAGCATGTGGACTAACATGTGAACCACTTGTAAATAGTTGTGCTTAATGTTTGCCAAATGTGGCCCAGATGTGTTTTGTGACATGTTGGCCATATACATGTAAATGTTTTTTTTACATTAAGTCCTTCCTTGGCTCAAATGCAGAACAGCAATACACATGATTTCAAACAAATCTCCATTTACTGCTAAAAGACACATAAAACATTATACTCAACCCCGCTAATTATTACCTAAAAATGAGGTTTACTGAATGCGATACATACAAATTTGGCCTATTTGGCCAAACTGGCACAAAAAGTGTGACTTTATAGAAGAGAACAAGCCAATGTAGCTGCAAAATGTGGCTAATCCATACAAAACACTGTCCAAATATAATTGACCTAAAAATACTTTTAGCATTATGCAAAGAATTACACAAGTCGACCATGTTCAACTTGTATATTTGGAAAAATTACCTCCCTTTGAATGAATCATGTATTACAATATGGGCTATATGTAGAATGTGACAAAAAATATCATTTTACTTGTGCAAATAGACCAAATGCAGTGGTTGTCATTTCTATCAGCCAAATGTGATGTCATTTAGCTTAAAAACGTTTCACTCAAGAGTAATGGCTTGTCACAATTAATATGAAGTAGCTCTATTTTTAGTCTCAAACAGATTTTCATTTCCCCTACTTGATGAGCTCATTCTTGTTCTTATCAGTCAAGAATTAGCATTAACATTTGTAGAGGTGGAGAGAAAGACTGACTGGAGACAGATGAGGCTTGAGGTTATGGTGCCATATTGCCCGTTTGAAAAAAACAAAAAAACATTATGTGTTAAAGCAAAGGGTAGGATTTTTCCCCATTAATGTAAACCTGTCTTTTGCAGACAGCCACAAGGTTTAAGTCAATATGTCTAAACCCAAGAACTCAAGAACTGTGATACTGGCACTATTTGCACAATGGCAAAAAGTAATTCCCAAATGTATTAAGTGCTAAAACATTGCAGTTTTTTTTTCTCTTTATCCAATATAGGTCCAATAGGTCAATGTTCAAAAATAAAAAAAAAGAAAAAACTTATATTATATATTTGAATCCTGAAAGTTTTATGTTAGTGGCATGATTTTTTTTTTTCTGATTATGAGGATTACTATTATGTTTACACCTCCCAATCTGGCAATAATTAATGGTGTTATACTTGCAAGATATCCCATTAAAGTGCTTTTTAATAGTTTGCAACAAGAGACAGCTTCTTCTTTAATGGAATAAACCAACAAAGTGTATAGAATGTAACCATTCTGAAGGTTTTTTTCACAACTGGAATTCATTTACACAAAATAAATAACGACATAAATAAAGACAAGTGTGAGTGTAGGGAGTTCAGTGTTTAGCATTGTCCTATTCCTTTAAGAGCTCTTACATGTCAGTTGACTTTTGTCCACATTCAGTTAAATGAAGGTTTCATAAGTGCACTTGTGGTGAAAATTTCCAGAAAATCAGAGGCTGTTATAGCTTTAAAAAGGTGGCCACATCCATATTGATTAATTTCTTTCCAACATGAAAACCTATTTTTGCACATCAAAAGGAGGCAAATTTGCCTTCACATGCTCTTATTGACCACTCGCTGTTGAAATAAAGGGTGTTAACTGAAGTGCTATTACTAGATAATGGGCAAAAATGAGAGTTTGACAGCCTACTGGCTGGAAATTTGTTTTCAAAAGGCTATAAGTTTGCAAAAATAAATCATACTGAGCAAAGCATGTAATTTATCCAAATTCTGTTATGGACAATTTTGTTGACAGGTTCTGTATTAAAAAAGTTATTTAGCAAGTAATCCTGTAGGGAGTCCGACAACAGATGGTACACCGTCCACAGAGACCTGGGCTTAACTTCGTTTTCTAGGAAATCAGTCTAGGAAACAAGTGTGACGGCAAAAAAATGGAAAAAGCTTTTAACAACCCAACCAGCCAAGGAAATTTAACACACACTATTGAAGTGGTGTTTTCAAAAGCTGAACGTTATTAATGTCAAAAACAAAGGGTGTACAACACTGAATTGTTTGATTGAATAATTGTTATAATTATAAAGCTGCTCTAATTAGCCATAATTTTAGCGACACTTTTTTGGAGTAGGCTCTTTTCTGTTCCAGGATTACTGTGCCCCATTGCACAAAAAAGGTCCATAAAACTTGGTGTTAAAAACCTTGACTGGCCTGCACAGAATATGGGCCAAAATATTCACATACACACTGTCAAGAAATATGGGCACAATGGGGAGATCAGATTAAAAAAAGGTGTCATTGGATGTAATTTACAGACATTTGAAATACTTTTGTGCTTATATACTTTTAATAACTTAAACTTGTATGTATATAAACATATTACAGCAACTGAATGGTAATCTTTCAAGTTTTAAAACTGCATGTTGTATGTTGCTCCACCTTTTTTCTACTTAAGAGATCAAAATCACATCCTACATATTATTTTTACATTTACAGTGTAAGATGTAAGGTTCAGGACCAGGATTAGGAAGCTCTACTTGTTGCACAGGTATAAGAAAATCAGACAAGAAAGTTTATGTGCCTAAACAGTGCCTAATCAAGGTACATAACATACATAGTACTGAGTCATTCAAAATTTCTTATTTAGTAGTTTTCAGGACTATTCTGAACACATTGATACGTATGATTCACCCAAATAATAATAAAAAAATAAAATAAAATAAAATAAAAATAAAATAAAAATAAAATAATAATAATAATAATAATAATAATAATAATAATAATAATAAATATGTAGGGCGGCACGGTGGCTTAGTGGTTAGCACATTCGCCTCTCAGCGCTGGGGATTCCCGGTTCGAATCCCCATCTGGGTGGAGTTTCCATGTTCTCCCCGTGTCTGCGTGGGTTTCCTCCGGGTTCTCCGGTTTCCTCCCACAGTCCAAAAACATGGATCAAGTTAATTGAATTCTCAAAATTGCCCAATTTAGAGTGTGTCTGTGTGAGTGAGTGTGTGCCCAGCGATGGATTGGCGCCCCCCCCCCCCCCCCCCCCCCCCCCCCCCCCCCCCCCCCCCCCCCCCCCCCCCCCCCCCCCCCCCCCCCCCCCCCCCCCCCCCCCCCCCCCCCCCCCCCCAGCATGGGGAACCCCACCGCGACCCTAATAGAGGATAAGCGGAAGATAATGAATGAATGAAAAATAAATATGTATGTGTGTGTGTAGGAGAGATAGAGAGACTGCAGACCTCATCATACTTAATAATACACTGCCCATGTGTCTATTTGGCATTTTCCCTGTAAGACTGACCTTTCTGTGACCTTTATGCACCATTAGAGGATCATAACTGAAAGCACAGGGATAGCTGTGACCCAGCACTAGATAATGCACGAGGACACCCCTTCATATAGAATTTAAACATGCATATAAATAGTTCATTTCAGTGGCAAAAGTTCATTAATTACAATTTCATAAGCTACAATTAAGGATTAACAACTGAGGTTAAAAGAAGAAAAACCTCTTTATTGCCTTTTTTCACTACATCAAACATGAGTAGCAAAATCGGAATCTTGAATAAACATAATATGTGTCAGAATATTCAGTTACTGTCTACTGTCAGATAACATATCCAATAAATTGCCAAAATTATATGACTAGTCCCCCTATTTAGTGTCTGTTTTTATGGGGTAATGGTCTATAAAGCACAGAAAAAGGTTCATAGATTTTAAAATTCACATTTTTGCTGCATCAGAAGTCTCTAGTGTTCTACTTCTATGTTAAAAGTATTAAAGTATTATAAAACTCTGCTTCCTATTAGGAAACATTCAGTCTCTGAAAGCAATGCAATTTTATATTTACTTTGGTTGTTAGAAATATGGCTCACTAAATTTGCCAGTACATCAAGGTAGGAGAAGCATAGACATGAGGTTATGGTTTTGGTTTTAATTGCACTCGTCATGTGACGTATAGTTTGCAATTCTTGCTCTGTAAAAGAGCTGGCACATACCATAAGGTAGATTTGTTTTTGTTATGCCAGTACATAACACGCTTACATTTTAGAATTTACAATGTTGCTGCATTAAGCAGTCTCTAGTCGTTTTAAACCTAAGGGTGGGTGTTACACAGGAAAATTAAGTATATTTAGCAGCTTTTATGATATCACTAAATGATTGTTTAAAATGGTTCAAAATGAATTATGTGTATCACAGGAGTTATGAGTTACAACATTTTGTTTGTTTGTGTGTGTGTGTGTGTGTGTGTGTGTGTGTGTGTGTGTGTGCACAATAGTAGAGACAGTGGTGAGAATAGTGAAAAAGAATGCCAATCAGGTTCATGCTAAAAACTGTTAAGCTTTTTAAGAAAACCAGAGTTATAGGAGGAAGAAGGAGCAAAAAAGTCTACTGTAGATTTGACTTCAGTGCAGTCGCACCTTATGCCAATCACTAACAAGAATTTAAATATGCTGGTCACTGGATTATTGTTTGATTAAGACAGATCATTATTGCATGCATTGGCATGTCTGCACCTCACAGCATCCTCACGCAAAGTGCCAGGACAGATGGTTGCGGGTTGGTAAAATGTACTTTGTACCATGGATGTGCCATTCAACCAGCAACAGGGGTGCACAGTACGATTCTGAGACTTATGCCACAGCTTACATTATGGGTTGCATTTGAAGAATAAGTGTCTTCGGTGGCTCAGCTTAGTCAGTAATTAATGTGTAATTAAACAATTTGGCAAATAGCTAATTTTCAAAAAGTTTTGTGTAAAAATTTTTGATTTTTTAGTATTACAAAGATCTGCTGTGGAAACCCCCAAAAGGAAAAGTCTAAAAAAGAAGACAACATTTTTGTCTAGCTACTACATGTTTAGCGACTACTTGTTATTTGCCAGAAAAAATTTTAAGCATAGAATTTAACATCTGGACTAATGATGAGCTAATTCTCCAGTAGGAGCAATTTTATATGACACAATTCAAGGCAATCTCCAAATCACCTATAGACATGTATTTATGCCAGTGTCATAAAGATCAGATTAATTCATATTATTTTTTAAATCACATTACAACTTCATCACATTTTTTTTATCTTGCAGTGTTTGGGCAATTTGTCAATTAGATTTATTTTTTAACTGCATGTACATTACTAATAATTCAAAATAATAACAATAACCCTTAAATTTTACATCCTGTAGTGTTCAATTTAATGTAGTTTGGTTAGTTTTAAAATTCCACCTGCATGCATTTCAATGGTTTATGTACCACTTGAGCAGAACATGAACAATACAGCAACTCTTGATGCAAATAGGATACAGAGACAGAAGCCATACCTAACAAACTTATTTTATATAATAAACTTAGA
This sequence comes from Corydoras maculifer, assembly GCA_019802435.1. Taxonomy (NCBI): domain Eukaryota; kingdom Metazoa; phylum Chordata; class Actinopteri; order Siluriformes; family Callichthyidae; genus Corydoras; species Corydoras maculifer. Next base: position 786,470 of record JAFMOD010000933.1, read on the forward strand.
GTGCATTTATTTATGATAAGGTAAGCAGTACCTTAGTTAATGCTGACAAGTCAATAGGCTTCTTTTATTGTGAAGCTTCTAACAATCAATGGTGACTGACTTTTAATTCACTGTGACATGGCCAGTTAATAATCAACTGTTTCCCCCCTTCTTTCTTGTAATTCTTTAATTAACACCCATTAAATGCCATTTATTTGGTGCTGTGTGCTGCACAAGTCCCGTTAGCTGTCATCAGCTTGAAGGCTGCCTCTAGATAAATAGCTGCTTTTAATTACAGTAAAATCACTGTTCTCATCATCATAATTGTTACTTTTACTATTAAATACAATTAACTTGTATACTGGACTGCAAAAAATGTTTCAAATGTCAAACACAAGCTATTACTGGCACGCACTTAGCATGTCTTTACACAACTGATATTTCATTATACAGATAGTGTCACTGAACTGACATTCTACTGTGTCATTATATGTGCCATGAAAATTACATTGGCCAAGAGTAGGAGTAGCAGTTGGAACAGAAGAAAGACAGATATATTATTTAAATATCAATGCTTGAAAATTTAGAAATGTATTTGCCACTACATATTTTTGAATGTAGAATCTAAGTAATTTCTGTTGTAGACTAACACTGAATTGGACTTTTCCACTGACCAGAAAGTTTAATATGCACACGCTAAAATATATAAAATAGATAGAATGTATACGTACATATAGTCAGGTAGCCATTTTAGCAGGCGAGAACATTCATTATATTTTATTATCAATAGTTAATTATGTACAAAAAAAATCCAAATGCTAACTAGGAGAAGGACCCTCTTAATTTTAAATATATTTCAGAGTCACTTATCTAACTGAGCATGAAAGTATGTAATTTCACAATTGCATTTTTCGGTTGTACAATGAACAAAAAGATTTTATTCCATTCACACAGACAGCAGATTAACACCCAGAACATGTTAAAAGAGTTCAAGTCCCTTGTTGACTATGCTGGCTAGTGTTTTTATTATGTGGACATTTAGCGCTCCTTTATTGGTGTACTCATTTTTTGTGGGATGTTTTTACCCCTTATGCCATGACTTTTTTTCCCCCTCCTTTTCATTAATATTGATAAAAAAAAAGCAAATCACACACATACAGTTTAAAAGCTTTATTCTCAGATGATTTGATAGGTTAAGGGTTTTATTAGCTTGGATGGTAGCATTTCACTGCCTGGCACTAATTAAACAATTTGAAGCCTTAAAGCCCTTTCTTTATGGGAGAAATGCATTATCATGTTATGTCAGGGAGTTCACTTGTTCTTCTGCAGGCTTTATGGAATCTACGACCTCGTAAAGAATTGAGTAAGACATAAAAGAGCATAATGGCCTTCACAGGTGAAATCTGATGAATAATGCATTACAACCATGGTCCACCTCAATATTGTAGTAAAGCTGTATGCTAATCAGTCAACCTTTGCTTCTGCAAACACAACAGCTCTTGTTTAACCCTAAGTGTAATCAGAAGAAATCCCAGCGTCACATGGTGACCTCTAACATTGTTGGCATTCTATTAATTAGTTTAAACCCATAAAGAACATTCAGGTGCATTTAATCTTCATTGAAGGTTATATTTTTTTGTTTTGTTTAACCCTTCTTGTGATGACATTTTCTGAAAACGGTGTAAACGTTAATTATGCATAATTAGTAATTGCTTTTTTGTCTTTTTTTTCACTAACTAAAAAATAACTATCAAACAAACTTTCACATCACCTAAATATTTAATATATATAATAAATATTTAAACTTAAAGTTTACCCTGCACACAATAGCACTAACCATGTAAAGGTGGGCAAGACATCATAACCTTTAAAAAATTACATTTTTAGGTAATTTTGAAAAGAACAGAAACTTCTGAGTGTCCTAAATGGTAAATCCATCCATCCATTATCTTACGCTTAATCCAATACAAAGGTCGTGAGGGGGGGGGGGGAGGTTTCCCCATGCCCATCCAGGGTAGAAAGTTTCGGGCGGTGGGCAGATACACAGGACAGGGCACCAATCTATCCCTGGGCACACTCACTCACACACACACAAAAACAAACTCTATATGGGGTAATTTGGAGAATTCTATTGACCTTGACCCATGTTTTTGGACTGTGAGAGGAAACTGGAGAACCTGGAGGGAACCCACATGGACATGGGGAGAACATGAAAACTCCACCCAGATTGGGATTCGAACCGGGAATTCCTAGTGCTGAGAGGCGAACGTGCTAAACACTAAGCATTGATATGGATTTGTATAAAGTGAACCCACACAAACACACACACACACACACACACACACACACACTCACACACACTCACACACACTCACACACACACACACACAAACGCAGACATTCGCTCTTAATTTATAAGATGATAGCCCAATATTATCTTTTACTGAATTATATTTTTCTTTTTATTAAATTAACTTTTTGTCCGAGGCGGCACGGTGGCTTAGTGGTTAGCACTTTGCCTTTTAGCACTAGGGATTCCCGATTTAAATCCCCATCTGGGTGGAGTTTCCTTGTTCTCTCCGTGGCCGTGTGGGTTTCCTCCGGGTTCTCTGTTTTCCTCCCACAGTCCAATTTGAATTCTCCAAATTGCCGCATATAGTGTGTTTGTGTCTGTGTGAGTAAGTGTGTGCCCAGCGATAGATTGGCACCCTGTCCTGGGTGTGTATCTGCCCAGCGCCCGAGACATTCTCCCCTGGATGGGCATGGGGAACCCCCCTGCGACCCTAATACAGGATAAACCAGAAAATAATGGATGGATAGATATATTTTGAATCTTTTTACTATTTCTCCAACACTGTCCCTTTGCTACCCCCCGTGTCCGTCTGGGTTTCCTCCGGGTTCTCCGGTTTCCTCCCACAGTCCAAAAACATGGATCAAGTCAATTAAGTTCGCCAAATTGCCCCATATAGAGTGTGTTTGTGTGTGTGAGTGTGTGCCCAGCGATAGATTGGCGCCCTGTCCTGGGTGTATCTGCCCAGCGCCCGAGACGTTCTCCCCTGGATGGGCATGGGGAACCCTACCGCGACCCTAATAGAGGATAAAGCGGAAGATAATGAATGAATAAATGAACTTTTTGTCCTAATCTATCCACACACAGTATGGGTCAAAATTTGGACACATTTTTTTTTCTTCATTTGTCAATTTTAACAGTTCCACTTAACATAAAACTGAACTTTGTAGTTTTATAGACTGTACTAATGATAAAAAAAAATAGTACCACCACGGAACATGGTATTTGTGGCAGGAGCGCCGCAGCGTGGGGAAGTGGTTGGAGCCGTCGCTAAATATCACACCTGAAGCTGCTCTGGCTCATCACCACATGGCGCCCTTTAATACTGGAAACATCATGTGGAGAGAGCCCAACCGACAGGACTGGTGGGATATGGACCTGGCGCAGTTGCGTTACACTACTTCTTTTAAAGCCCAGCATATTTAATGTAGCCACGCCAGGTGTCATAAATAAATCCTGTTCTGTTAAGCAATCCTGCCTCTGGTCCTCATTACTGCCCAAACCTGTTGCAGTAATATTTGTTTGAACTGCTGCAGTATAACATACTCACCTTATTAGTGTCACAGCAGAACTGACAATAAACCACCACCCAAATTATACCTGTTCTGTGATGGCCCTACCATCAAGCATGTGTGTGTGTGTGTGTATATATATATATATATATATATATATATATATATATATATATATATATATATATATATATATATATAGTGTGTGTGTGTGTGTGTGTGTGTGTGATCATCAGCCAACCAAATAATTATTTCTAGACAAAACTGCGAGCATGTCCTTGTATTGAGTATTGAGTTTTGAAGGCATGGGGAGGACATGGAAGTGCCACTATTGAAACTAGGTTACTCTTGCTGCTAGACAATGCTGCTAAACTGCCATTGCAGAAAATTAACAAAAACATTACCAGTAAACAACTGCAATAAAGATTTTCGGATCCTCAATTAAACCATTATATAATATTCATAGATTCAGTTACATATTTATTTACCATTAAAAACCACCCTTCATTAACAACAACCGATGTTAAGCAATTTATATTAATGCATCAACTGTGACATTTTTAATGTGTGAAATATTTTAACACCACAATTATTTTAACATTAACATTCATTTTTGTGCTAAAGCATGGATTAAATCATTTTATTAGGATTCAACTAACCGTTCGAACATGTATTCGAACATGCAGTGTTCAGCTTAATTTTTCACACCTTATAATGCCATACTTGAATAAAATAGCAGGCAAATGTTGAAAACTTTCCTTCTTTTACTGATATAATGATTTATTATTTAGCAGATTGATTGTTTTATTAAAACCTTTATGTTGCAAATCAAGCAATTTGGAGTTTTATGTTTGGTGGTTATGTATAACCATTAAAACAACGTAGCTCATACCTGGTATTATTAGATCATTGTGTTGATGTGTTTCTTAATGCAGTGTGCATTGATTTTATATTATGTCTGCAGTACTTTCGATCTTGTTAGTTAATTCCAGTTCTTTGTACTATTACCAAACAGCTCATGCTCATGTACATATGCATTTCATGATTTTATATCGAAAACAATAACAATTAATACACTTTATAAGGTATAATTCATGCTTCCATTTATTTTCTGATTTACTTCTTCTCTACTGGTTGCAATTTTTTTCTCAGTTTTAACATGCTTTGGCTGATTACTTTTTTTCACCATTATGTCTTTTAGTTCGTAGACATCCTTCTCTACCTTCTTTTTACCTCGTTCCTTCCTTTCTTACTTTGTCCGTCCTTCCTTCTTTGATCCATATCTCACAAACGTACTGACTGGCTTGGTTACTTACTGCTTACTTTTTAAGTTGTAAGTGCTTGAATAAAGTCATCAGAGAGATAGCAGCCTGCTTTTAAGATTGCTCTTCCTCCAGGGTTGGCTTAATCCCTGTTGTATTTCGAAAATGAGGCTTTCACGAACATTTCTAGTGCTTGTACCTTAAATTGCACAGACCTATTGAGTTGCTTAAAGGAGATGTGAAAGTACAAACCTCTCTACAACAACACATTAAAGAGGAGGAGTCACATGAAAGGTGCCAGCAATTCTGAAGCTTTAGTGTAGGTCTGCCATTAATCCATAAGGCTTTACAGAACACTCTTAAGAGCATATGTCGGTGTCCTTGTGCCTCAAACAGAACAGCCTAATTGACTTGATTGAGGCTGAATTTAAGGTATCTGAACAGATGGGTCACTTCACAATGACACACATAAGAGAGCGAATGTACATGAAAAGTGCATGCACTTCAAAATCTTTACAAGGGCTCTGCTAATTATCCTTGAACCTACAAAATCTATTTAATTAAAGTGGTGGAAAAATGTGTCGATGAATTTCTGGTAATGATACAGAATTGAATCGGATGTACAAATGAAGCCAAAGCTTAAAGCACTAGTTTAAACTAGGTGATAGTCATTTATTCATTATCTTCCGCTTTATCCTCTATTAGGGTCGCGGTGGGGTTCCCCATGCCCATCCAGGGGAGAACGTCTCGGGCGCTGGGCAGATACACCCAAACTCACACAACTCACTCTACATGGGGCAATTTTTGGAGAACTCAATTGACTTGATCCATGTTTTTGGACTGTGGGAGGAAACCGGAGAACCCGGAGGAAACCCACATGGACACGGGCAGAACACGGAAACCCCTAGGTAATATGATGTACAAAAAAATGTCTGTTTTACTTTTAACGCCTAGAATAAAAAAAATTATGGGTTCTCCCACAAGGCTCCTTGAATTAGCCTTCCAGTTACTGGTCATGATTCTGAATCACTATCAATCTTTAAAAGTAGATTAAAAACACATTTATTTAATTTTGCTTGGCTGTGTTGGGTTGGTAATCTGTGATAGTTCCTGCTGGCATTTTACCTCTTCAACTAGCTCATCAATAGTAGAGGGTGTGGCATTGAGATTATGTTACTTTGGGGAACCCTCTCAACTAAGTTAAGTCTGCAGGGGCAGCCTTTTAGTTATGCTGCTTTAGTCAGTTATGCTGTAGTCACATGCTGCATTTTGTCAATGAAATCCTGGGTATTGCTTAATTACTTTAAGTGCTTTATTAGCTCTAATTGCTTTTCATGTCTGTTTCTGTTGAAAATTTCCTTGAGGTGACGTCAGATCTTCATCCATGGTACCTTCGAAGCACTGAGGCTACGACGATTATTGGATGAAACCTGGATTTAGAATGAACTGACAGTCCTGCAGGATTCCCTTAATGTATTTACAGTATATAGTTTTCTGTATCTACATGTACAGCCATCTGTACATTGCTGATCTATACTGTTGAAGCTGCCTGACTGCTCAAGGAAGATGAGTCCCCCACTACACCTTGGTCCTCCCAAGGTTTCATTAAAAAAAAAACCAACATAACAGGGAGTTATTTTTCTTGCCGCTGTCACTGCGGTTTGCTCTTTGGGGGGTTATATATATAATATACTATATTATATTTCACATTTCACGTAGCGATATGTGTAATTCTCATTTCTTCAAAATTTAAATTTAAATAACTGGGTAATCAGGGTCCGTGACCCATAATTTCGTTACTATCTCATATAACAATGTGATATTAATGATAATAAAATTTTCTTGAATCTTGAATCTAAAGGCTTACAACAACGTAAACCCGCTTTGTGACAATGTACTACTGTAAAAAGTGCAATATGAATAAATTACTTCAACCTGAACATACAATATTGAAGGCCAATGTTGTTTCCCTTTGTGTATTGTTAATCTATGCATCAACCAGGAATAACATTATGACTACCTAATATTGTGTTGGTCTCACCTTTGCTACTAGACTTTTCTATAACTGCTGTAGGTCATTAGGGTGGCCTCCTTTAATAGGGATTGTTAACCAGTACATTGCAATTAAATTTGAAATTGAATCTGACCATGTTATTAGGCATTTACAATTTTGCCTTTGTCAAACTCACTGAAATTGCAAAATTTTGCCACAGTAGTTAAGGGTCCTTCAGCTAGAAAGTCCTGTATTTGATTATCAAGTAAGTATTTTTTTTCATGAAAAGTCCACAGTCCAAAGACATGCTAGCAGGTTCATAAATGAGCACAATCTGAAAAGTGTTTGTAAACCTCACTGACCCTCGGCAAAATAACTGAATTAGAAACTAATAGCTAAAGTTGTGCATAGATGCCATATTTCTTTGCAAAAAGACAGCATATAGACATATATTCATCCATGGAAATCAACATTGGCAATGCTTTTAGAAAACCCACCATTTCCCTCAGAACATTGGTACAATTAAACTCTGATATTTAGCCAAACAAAAGAAAATCAGTAACAACCTCAACTTAATTTCCAGTAGTGCACCCTTTGGAAACAATATTCTTGTCATTCAACAGTCCATTCTTGTTACAATCTGTCATGAAGGACAGAGTCTAGAGCTGATGATGGTAAAAAAAAAATATATTGCAGAGAAGACCGAAAGAAACGTCTCCAATCTATTAATGATTAATGATGTCTCCAATCTATTACTCTGATTGAGTAGAGTTTTTGATTACTCTGCTTTTGCCAACAGATCAAGGTCTCTTCTGTCTGTAGTTTTAAAAACTTTCCACATGTTTTCTTCAGGAATCATATCTGGACTTAAGGGTGGTTACATTAAAAACCTTTACTGCATTGTCATTAACCATATTTAGGTGCTGTTGGAACTATGCTTAGGGTCATTGTCCCCACTGCAAAACCTACTTTATTGCACTATATTTAGTATTCTGTAGATTTGCACGCAGTACAAATGGCACAGTACATCGATGGCCAGAAGCAAAGCAACCCAAAGCATTTAATATCTACCGCATAACTACAGGGTCAGTACTCTTACAGCAAGAAGCTTCAAGATTTACGAAAACGAATAATTTATAATTTTAGAATTGTTTTCAGTCTGTTTATTATTTTATAATTTTTTAGTCTGTTTTTGCAAAATTTATATTTTACACATCACATTGGATAGAAACAAAAATATGGATTATAAACATTTCAAACATCTATCAGCCTTGGGGCTGGGGAATTAATGAGTAAGTAAGTAAGCAAGGAAGTAGTATGTACTAGGGTAAATAAATAAAAATATAAATAAATTAAGAAAAAAAAATCTTGAAAGCCAGGTTTTATATCTTAAGAGCAAAATCAGATGAGATACATTTAAGAAATCAGTTTTATCTTAAAAAAAAAAAAAAAAAAAAAAAAAAAGAATAAATAAATAAAACACTTTACAATAGGCTTCTGTAAGGAGCTACAAAAGGCATCTAGGATGTGACCAGATTAAAGATTGAAGATTAGATAAACTTGTTGCAAGGGGACGTTTATTGAAGGAAGGACATAAAGGAAAGTCTGTAGTTGTTATAGATCATTATCAGAATTTAAACTTGTTAAACAGAATATTTTTTTTACTATAAAAGTGGGCATGCTATTAAGTGAGTCAGAATCACAAGAGACAAATAAAAGTTTAAAAGGTTTATTACAGCATTAATAATCAATATCTCAAATGGAAATGACCTCTACAAACAGAAATCATACACTGCACTTACACTGCACTTACTGCTGGGCAGAGGCAATGCTGTTTACCTCAGTGTGCGCACCCTACAAAAACTAAAGTAATAAAAGAAACTAAGAAACAAAAATGAAAGTCTGCTGGGTTTGTTGTACCGGCATTTGTGGCTTTTTTTTTTGTTTACTTCTAGCCACTTTACAGTAACTGCTCCCAAACTTCTGCTTCAGAAGTTGAAGGGACAAGGTACTGTGATGTGGTTAGAGGCTTTTTTTCACTATGTAAAATACTTCAAATATTAAACATACTGATGACACTTATGATTTATGTTTATATATATGTATATATTCATTTCATGTACTGTACAGTTCTTTTTTTATAAAAAAAAAAAAAAAAAAATTATTTATATATGGTTCATGTACTGTACAGTTCTTTTTTTATAAAAAAAAAAAAAAAAAAATATTTATATATGGTTTATATTTGGTGTCTTATCAAGTCTTATCAAGTCTTATCACACAGTGGCACAGTGGAAGCATGCTGACCCAGACGTTTTTGGATTGTAACCATTCTCTGCTAGAAGATTTACTAATTTCTTCAATTTTATAATGCAAGTGCACAAGGGCTGTGACAATTAAGGATTTGTTCCACAATTTCCCCTCTGGGATTAATAAATGATTTATTCATTCATTAAGATTTATTCTGGCAGCACAGGGCAGATCTATCAGTGACAGACTGCATAATCCATAGTGTGTAAGGGAGCGTTACTACGGGTTCTTCAATTCTGCTGCAAATAGACACTACAAAACCAGCACTGCTCTCAGTAAAACCCTCCCTGATCTGTAAATAAAACTTGTGCAATACACAGTCAACCATGTGCAATAATTTGTTGCTGTGCAATTTTTTTTTTCATTGTACAAATCAAAGGCATTTATGATGTAAAATTTAATCAATTCTATTTTATGTTGTGGACATTTTTTTGTATTTTACTTATACTCATACTAATTTTATATCATTATATTTCTATTACAGCATTCATCAAAGATGAATTTTTCATAATTTATATATTTTAAATGGGGCGGCACGGTGGCTTAGTGGTTAGCATGTTCGCCTCTCAGCACTAGGGATTCCCGGTTCGAATCACAATCTGGGTCGAGTTTCCTTGTTCCCACGTGGCCGTGTGGGTTTCCTCCGGGTTCTCTGTTTTCCTCCCACAGTCCAATTTGAATTCTTCAAATTGCCGCATATAGTGTGTTTGTGTCTGTGTGAGTAAGTGTGTGCCCAGCGATAGATTGGCACCCTGTCCTGGGTGTGTATCTGCCCAGCGCCCGAGACATTCTCCCCTGGATGGGCAGGGGGAACCCCCCTGCGACCCTAATATAGGATAAACCAGAAAATAATGGATGGATAGATATATTTTGAATCTTTTTACTATTTCTCCAACACTGTCCCTTTGTTACTGTATCAAAGCAAATATCCCCGTGGTAATTTTGCAAATGATTTCCTACCTCAAGTGGAGCAGTTTAACTATCTCGGGATCTTGTTCATGAGTGAGGGAAAAATGGATTTGGAGGATGACAGACGGATCGGCGCGGCATCCGCAGCGGCAGCTGGTCCGTTGTGGTCAAGCGGGAGCTGAGCAAGAACACTAGGGTGACTTGATGTCCCGCTTAGTGCGGGACAGTCCCGCAATTCTGTTATTTAAGTTATCTGCCATTGGATGGCTGTGTTGTCTATTATCAGGGGAGAGGCGTACTGTTTGAATGTCAACCAATTGGGAATGCGGTGCATGTTAAGGGCGCGCCCACCAACACAAATTATGCAAATCAGGCCAGAACAGCAGCGGCATGCAACATGAGATCTGAAAGAATGTATGACATGTTGCTGAAAAGGAGGTTTCCCAGTTGCATGCGCATGCCTTCCTGTTAAAACCCAAACAAGATTCAAACGTGTTTTAATTTGAGAAACACTGTGAAATAGTTTGAAAGTTCCATGCTTACTATGTTTTCTTATGTTAGAGAAAGATACATTTAAATAAGATATACAAGTTATATGTTACAAGTTACAAGTTTTATATGAGATATAAAAAATTATTTGCATTTCATTGAGGGAAATAAGTGTTTGATCCCCTAGTAAATCCATGACTAATGTTGGCTCCCACAGACCACTGACACACCCTAATCACAGTGAAGTCTTTACCTGAATGAGAGACACCTGTCCCAAATTGTCACCTGTATAAAAGGCCACCTGCCAACGGTCTCAGAGACACTCCAACATTTCCACCATGGATAAGACTAAAGAACTGTCTAAAGATGTCAGGGATAAAAATGTTGACCTACACAAGGCTGGAATGGGCTACAAAGCCATAAGTAAGAAGCTGGATGAGAAGGTGACAACTGTTGGTGCAATTATTTGGAAGTGGAAGAAGTACAACATTACTGTCAATTGACCCAGGCCTGGAGCTCCATGCAAGATATCACCTAGTGGAGTCTCATTGATCATGAAAAAGGCTAAAAATCAACCAAGAACTACACAGGAGGAGCTGAGTAATGATCTCAAGGCAGCTGGGACCACAGTCTCCAAAAAAACATTAGTAAAACACTGAGACGTAACGGTTTAAAATCCTGAGGGTTCCTCTGCTCAAGAAGGCTCACGTCCAGGCCCGCCTCAAGTTTGCCAATGAACATATTAATGACTCCGAAGGAGACTGGGAGAAGGTGCTGTGGTCAGATGAGACCACAATTGAGCTCTTTGGCCTCAACTCAACTTGACGTGTTTGGATGAAGAAAAATACAGAATATGACGCTAAGAATACCCTCCCCACCGTCAAGCATGGTGGTGGAAGTATTATGTTTTGCGAGTGTTTTTCTTCTAAGGGCACAGGCCAACTTCACCGCATTAACGGGAAGATGAACGGGGCCATGTATTGCAAAATCCTGGGTTCCTCCTTGCCTCTGCCAGGGCCCTGAAAATGGGTCGTGGATGGGTCTTTCAGCACGACAACGACCCAAAACATACAGCCAAGGAAACAAAGGAGTGGCTCCATAAGAAGCATATCAAGGTCATGGAATGGCCTAGCCAGTCTCCTGACCTCAATCCCATCGAAAATCTATGGAGACAGCTGAAGCTTCGTGTTTCCTAAGTATTTGTAGGTGATTTGCAGAGAGGAGTGGGCCAAAATTACTCCTGAAGTGTGTGCAAACCTAATAAAAAACTATAAAAAACGTCTGACTGCTGTGCTTGCCAACAAGGGTTTTGCCACCAAGTATTAAACAATGTTTTACTAGGGGATCAAATACTTATTTTTTTTTTTGATATTCTATGTGGCACTGTTAAAATAAAGCTGGCATAAAATTATGAGACGTTTCATTTATTTTTTTTGTATTAAAACTTTTAAAGTCAGTGGGGGATAAAATACTTATTTCCTCCACTGTATACTGTTATACTATGCCTGGAGAAATACAGAAAACTCATACCCTTTAGCACCCTATTTATGTACCTTTATGATATATATACAGTGGGTTGCAAAAGTATTCATACCCCTTGAACTTTTCCATATTTTGTCACATTACAACCACAAACATAAATATATTTCACTGGAATTTAATGTGAAAGACCAACACAAAGTGGTATACAATTGTGAAGTGGAATGAAAGTTATACATGAATCAACAATTTTTTTACAAATAAAAAACTGAAAAGTGCGATGTGCAAAATTATTCAGCCCCCCTGAGTCAATACTTTG
>JAFMOD010000933.1:809802-848042 GCA_019802435.1 Corydoras maculifer
GGGGCTGAATAATTTTGCACATCGCACTTTTCAGTTTTTTATTTGTAAAAAAATTGTTGATTCATGTATAACTTTCATTCCACTTCACAATTGTATACCACTTTGTGTTGGTCTTTCACATTAAATTCCAGTGAAATATATTTATGTTTGTGGTTGTAATGTGACAAAATATGGCAAAGTTCAAGGGGTATGAATACTTTTGCAACCCACTGTATATGTGCATATATTCCTTAGTCTATCCACACTTTTATTTTAACTGATTATTGTATTCTGTGTGTCTGTGTTTTTCTTGAATGCATCATACAATTTATTTTTGTCCCCTAGTCACTTTTTTTTATTTTGGCTTTTTTGGTGATAATAAATAAGCCCAGAATGGAATGCGCTTTTTATTGTTTCTTTTGACAGTAAGTGACAGTAAGTAAGAGCTCCTGTGTGTGGCTTTCTGGTGGTCTGTAATGTACCTTCTGTTTGTATTGTAATGTATGCCTGGTTATATAGCATGTCCAGTTTATCCGACTGAAATCAAAAGACAAAGAAGGGAAGAAGAACTTTATAGATGAAGTCAAAATCTCATTCAAATAGTTAAAAGTTGCAGAAAGTGTACTGAAGCGATCATTGCAAAGAGAGATTTAACAACTATTAAATAATTTACTTAATTGTTAACTACACATTTTTACTCTTTTATTATATGCTACTTTTATTGATTGTAGTCGTCCGGTATATTAAGGTAATGTTTGTGCATATTGAAAATATGTTTATTTTAAAAAATGAGTTCTGAAATATTTAATTTCAATTACTTTATACAGTAGTAAAAATAAATATTTCAGATATAACTCAAAAGTGCGATTCTTGATTTTCCATGACTTCCCAAACAAACTCTAAACTACTGAACTAAACTGACAAGTGACAAGTTTATCACATGAAATAGTGATAAAAAAAATTTAAATGCAGTAAAATTAAATGCATAAATAAAAAATATTTTAAAAACAGCTTTTAAATCTATACATTTGCTCTAACTACCTAAAAGAAAAGTTAATTTAAAGTCTAAATTGTACACTGCTTACTAAATGAGCTGTGCTTGAATCCAACTCAAGGCAGATTGGGTTCTGTAATACAGTTGAATTGCTTGTTTGTGCTGATATTCACTCTATTTAACGCAGTAATCTCAGCGGACCCCACTGTGTAACTTCAGCAGGAAAAAGATAATGCAGCATGTTTTTAGACTTCTGCCGCTGGCTCCCTTTAGGCACTTGGCCCACAACTGCTGAGTGCATCTGGTTTTCAAAAACCTGAGCCTTCACTGTAAGAGAGCAGAATAGGATTCTTGCTGTGCTTTCCTTTGTTTAGTGCATATGAGATCATAACTAAAAATCCTAGCTGTGAGAAAGCAAGAGGTGGATAGAGTCAGCGACGTCCCGAAGGCCATACACACATACAACCATTTTAAAATGGATGCATGACTACAGGCAAGTGCTGTCAGTATAGTTACTCATTCATAAGACATTGCGATGCATGTCAACATTTTTGGAATTTCTGTTTTCGTCATGTTTAGGATTTAATTGTTGATGTTTTACTGATTTAATCCTGATATCACAATCCAATCACTGTAGTAAAAAAAAAATCTAAATAGCTTTTATACCATTATCTTCCACTTCATCATACCATACCATGTATGTGTATGTGGCCAGAGATGGATTGGCGCGCTATTCTGGGTGTATCTGTACAATGCCCAAAACTTCTTCCCTGGTTGGACATGGGGAACACAGATGAACCCTCTCCCTCACACGACCATACCATGGGACTATGGTCGTGTGAGGGAGAGGGTTCATCTGTGTTCCCCATGTCCAACCAGGGAAGAAGTTTCGGGCATTGTACAGATACACCCAGAATAGCGCGCCAATCCATCTCTGGCCACATACTCACACAGACATCCACTCACTATATCTGGGCAATTTTGAGGGTGACAATTTAGAGCAGCCAATTTACATTTAATTCATGTTTTTTGTGGAGAACATGGAAACACTACTCACATCAGGATAATTAATCCAACCAAGTCCCCAGTGTTAAGTGCTCAGTAAATTTAAGCTTCAGCGGTAGGCCGTTGCTTTCATAGGGGCTTTTCGAGGACTGCCTCAGTCGCCCCACTTGCTATTGTTTAGTGCACCGCTTCCAGCTTGGCATCAGCAGCTGTTTTTTTTTTTTTAAACTGGGCTCAGTGCTCTGTGCACCCCAAGCATTTAAATTTTTTTTCTCAATTCTGCTCACCATCTTCTTCAAGAAGCTGGTGAAGGATGCGTTGCTCTTTAGCTGTTGGTGCTGTCAGTCACACTGCTTTTACCTTACTGCTTGTACAGAGCAGAAGGCTTACTAGAAGCCATATGAGACCTGCTCCAGCAGCTTCAGTAGATGAGCAATCGTTTCTACAACATTTATTTTGAGTTGCTTTGGTGAACTGGGCCCCTTTAAAATATGTTAGTACAGTCGACACAACTGCTTGTTAACCAAGATCAAGGTGTTTGTATAAATTCTTATATGACATATTGTTTATTGATATTTGTGGTATGTATAACTATACAAACAATTATATTCTCTTTCGATTTCCAGTCCCAGTCCTATTCCCTGTTTGTTCTGGAATACCCATGTTTGACACCAGCCCATGCTATACAACAGCCATATATGATATTTATCAAAAAATCATTTAGGTGACAATATACATATTGTTTTCTAATATACTTATGTTTTTCTACATAGTCTCTATCAATTTGTACATTCTAACAGTGTAAAACAGGTGTATATTGTCCCCGCCGGTACCAGATCCTGTCTTGTTCACAAAAACATGTTCTCTTCTTATGCATAGCAAAGTGTGTCTTACTTAAAGTATCTTTGATAAGCCGAAAGAGTTGTAAATCCAGATGGGCTGAATCTGGGCTGGATGATGGTAAATGTGATAACTCTGTCCAATCTAATTTGTCCAGATGCTATTCGGTTCACTGCAGGTTCACTGCCATTTATTGGAATGATTTAAAACTTCAAACTCACATTCAAGAAACATCAAATGATGATAATTACAAGTACAGTTCGCTTTTAAATGTTGTGTGGATTTCTGGTGTTTCCTCTGACATTTCAAAAACATGTATAGTCATTTTAGAACTTAAATTAAATCTTAATTTCCAACCAAGTCTGAATGTGTGTGTACATGTGAGTGTCAGATTTGCGATAAACTGTTTTTCTGTCCATGATGTCTTTACGCCTTTGCACCATATAACAAGGACCTAAACCCAGCACCCCCTTTGGCCCCAATTATGATAAGTGGTTTAAAAATGAATATATGAATGAATGAATAATAATGCAAATGATTCACAAGGAGAAGGAAATGCTCTTTGCTTTGTGAATTATTGCCTCCCATGTGGCACTTTTCAAGGCTACGTGTACCGAAACTGTGAGCAACACGAAATGTGTAAATATCTTGACTGGCAAAAACTATTTACCTTTAAATTAAGGAACGAGTAACATATCCTGGGTGTATCTGACCAGCACTTGAAACATTCTCCACTGGATGGGGAAACCCCCACCCCCTCCGCAACCCTGGTAGAGGATTAAGCTGAAGATGATGAATAACTACTGAACTACTCTTTTAAGTTGTTGATTCATCTTTCTTATCTAGATAAGAGTCTAGAACCAGAAGCAATAAGCATTTTTTTGCTTAAACTTTAACCTAAAATGACAGACAGGAAAGCGTTAGAGACTGCTGTGCCTCTGCAGTAAGGTTTACTTCTTTACTTCTTGCCAACACAGGAACTCTCCAAAGAACATGGGCTGCTTGTTCTGAATGGATAATTTAATTCAGGTTTACAAGGAGTATATACATGCATCTAATCTAAAAGTAAAAATAAAAAATTCAGTTTTTGAGGATTCAGTTAAGGTTTTAATTTTTATTTTTAATTAACATTTACAGTTTTAATTCTGGTTTTAGTTGTTAAATAATATGGGTTTAATTTGTGTTTTATTTGTTTTTCTCAAAAAAGTAAAATTAGATAAAAAAAAAAAAAAAAAAACATTTAGCATAACCTCTGAAGGGAAACAGATTGTAAATGCACAGTTATGAGTTATTTACTGAACACATTGGGAAATTTAAAGATTATATGAGCTCATAATAAATGACATGTTTTTTGTTTTTACAAAAAAGTAACATTCTGAAAAGTCATATTTAAATTATAGTAGTAACATTACTAATAGTAATAGATTTAACTAAATGATATCAGATAAAAGCTAAATTAGAGATTAGATTAAACAGGGGGATCTATATCTTTGCAAATGACCAGCACAATTTATTAATATTATTTTACAAAAATCACTAAAAGCATTAACTTGTATGTCACTGAATTAACCTTTGGTAAACCTACTGTACACCATGCAAATGTAAAAACAGCTGCGGAAATGGATGCCATTTATAATCAAATATTTATAAAGACTCACTTTTCTACAGAGGTATTCTGAATTTAATGAGGGTTAAGAAAAAAGTCCTTACTTAGAAAGAGTATTTTCAGTAGGAAATGTGAAAGCCATACTTATAGCTAAGATGTTTCTTCATCTAAGCCAACTCACATATATGGCACGTCTCTTTGATGTTCTCAGCATCAATAAGGCAAAAATCTGATTTTATATTAGTAGCTGAACCCCTTTAAATAATGATAGCAGTGAAAAGCTGGAATCAAGTTTGGACTTTCATTAGTATAATACACTGAAAAATAAATAAATAAATAAACAAATAAAAAACAGAATAAATATTGGTAATACACAGCCCTGCAGTCTTTTGCTCAAATTTATGCAACCTGTTGTACTAAACGTTTTAATGCATTTAGTACACACAGATATTTACTAGACTTAGCTTAATGTAGTTGATGTTCTTAATTTAAACGGGGCTATTAAGCATGAATAATGTCATAGATAATCAACCTTGATCTCTAAAATTTTAATAGAGACCTGCCAATCTTTTACAACACAACCAGAAGCATTTAATAATCCTGATGCTGTACTAACAAAAGCATAATGAAAGATATCAGGTTTCAGCGTAATAATCATATTTCATATTAATGTTTAAAGCAATAAATCGGGTTTTTAGCCTCACGTGTTTGTAATGAGTCCTGCACAATGCTTTCGAAAAATAAATATATTTTCGGTCAGGCTACTTAAATGTTGTCCAGAGCAAAAGTACAGTATATACATTGCCTGGCCAAAAAAATGTAAATAAAAAATAAATATTTACCACTGCCTCCCATAGGATAATTAATGCATGGGTGATTATGTTCCAGATGGCAACAAGGTATTTAAACCTAGTTAATGTAGTAAGTATTTTCTCATTTGTTAAACAACCATTTAATAAAAAATACACATAATTAAAAAAAACATTCTTTGGTCATGGAAATGATGTTAAGCATCAAAACTACATAATAAGAGATGATGTTAAATCTATTAATATTGGGTTAAATACTGTACACTGCATCATTAAAAAGTGAACCCTAATGATGAATTTTTGTATGCTGTTGTCACATTATTAATACAAGATATTGGAGGAAAAAAATGAATACAGCTCTGTAAAGAAATAAATTGTGATATAAAAAATGTGATATTGCAGAAGCGAATTCGTGCCATAATCAAAGCCAAAGGCGGTCCAATGAAGTGTGTGAGCTAATTTTTTGGACAGGAAATGTATTTTACATTTCAAATAAACAATAAGCCTATGGTGTGTAATTATTATTGTGTGTGATTATCATATATAAAAAACTTTTGATTTAAGTTGGATAATTCAGCCCCTTTGTCACAGGTGAATGGCATCAACCACTAAGATATGTACAAAAAACAGTTTTATGCTTTTCAATTTGTGGGAACGTTTTGTGGTAGGCCTTTTCTATTTCAGCAAAAATGTGCCCCAAAGCACAAAGCAAGGTTCTTAAAAGCATGGATCAATGAAAGTGGTGTAGAAGAACCTTAACATGACCTTCTTAACAGTTTCCCCCTCTCTAGTAGTTGGTATTTAAGTTTGCATTTTTTTCATTAATCTGCCATTTGATCAGGTACTTTTGTCCTGAGGAATGTAGTTTCATTCATTCATTTATTCATTATATCCCGCTTTATCCTCTAGTAGGGTCACGGTGGGGTTCCCCATGCCCATCCAGGGGAGAACGTTTCGGGTGCTGAGTAGATACACCCAGGACAGGGTGCAAATCCATTGCTGGGAATGTAGTTTCATTCATACTTAATATTTTATTTAACATCTTTGGGATAAACTACAATGGAGCTTAAGAGGCAGTCCCTCCTATTCAAAATATTTTAGAAAGCCTCATTAAATGTGTGAATGATGTTATATCCGAAAACGTAAATAAAATTAATTTGTAACTAATAAATAGGATTTGCGACATGAAATACAATTAATTACCACTATTTTGGAGTAACTCGCTAAGGCGTAATCTCTCTCAGCTGTGGTTTTTTTTCACATGTAGTGATACATTGGTTCCCTCCTTCAATTTAAGATTTTCCTACTCCCGCTCCATCATGTCCTTTTGTTATTTTGTGCATTTAGTCTTGTCAGACTTACTGCCAGTCAGAGGCTTAGCATGACTGCTTTTAACTAAGCAGAATAATTTATAGATACAGTTTTAGTTGATGCCTAGGAATTTAAGTCCATATTAAAGATTTAAAAGTTTAATATGCACAATTAAATTAACTAACAGCATATATTGTTTATATAACAAGACATTTTCTTTTAGGTACATAGCACCTAGTAGGATTTTATTACTTTACTTTATTTTACTTTACTTTACTTTATAACTTATTTAAAGAAAAAATTCAAAATCCTAACAGATGTTAAAAGAGCAAGAGAGTTTTTTTTTTTCTTTTTCTATTTTTTAAACTTAGGAAACCAGTTGAACGGACTGTGCTTTGGTAATGGAAATGCATTGGAACATTGTTTTGCAGTAGCTATTATCCTCAATGAGTTTGTAAATGAAGTTTTCAAAAGACTTTAAAGTTTACAATTGCAAAGACTTTTTGACAAAGTGTTTGTTAAAGAAGTTAAAAAAAATAGTAAGCAGTCCCTTAACTATAAAACTAGCACATTAAGATATGGTAACATAGTAACATATAGTACAGTATAAATACTTTTTTTTGCATGCAGGGACTTTTAATAAATCTGTGGCTTATTATATTGTCTTCAAGTGATATGTCATTTGTCACATTTTATAGCAGCAATGTATTATTTTATTTATTAAAATGTAAACCATTGTATATTTTAATAGACTTAAACTTGTGGTATGTTAATCAGATGTCTCTCCACACAGTACAGGTGTTTTAGATTTATTAAAGCAATTAGGCATGAGAGGGCACATGTTATTGTGAATGAATCACAGGAAAGAGGTGATGTTAGACATAACACAAAGTCAAGTGATTTATTCCAAATGATGCAAAACCTCTTTTGCCTTTTTGCTTTTTTAAAATAGTTACAACCCCACCATAATATAAAAATAGATATTTTTTTCTATAATACATTTAGTGAAAACTAAATAATTAATAAACTGGTCTTTCATGACGTAATCTAGTCTGGTTTTTAAAGTGAACACTGATCACTGAGTAACAGGATACTGGTTTCTCTAATCAATTAAAACCTACCATCTAGTGGCCAATTATAGAACACAGTTCATAAAAAAAAAACAGTCGCAACATCCTTTGTGCTCATCAGCAATCTTCTCTCTCTTTTTTTAATCTATATTTTATGATTTAAAATAAATCACATATTGATACAAATGTGAAGTGATCAGAGTTGTGCATTATTGTTAATAATATTATTGTTAATGATTATTAGAAGGTTTTAAGTTTTTGTGTAGCACACCAACTGGCCACTGCTTCAGTGATTTTGGTTAGTTATATTAGTAATTTTGAAAAAAATATAATGATTGTTATTGTTCTATTTCACCTAGATTTTGAAAATAATACTTTATTAAAAAGTGCAAACAATCCAAGTGTGTATTGAAAATGACTCCATTGACCACTACAGTTTTTTTTAAAAAAAAACCTTCATTGTTTTTTTAATCTGAAACAAAAAGGTAGAAGTAGTTTTAACTTTGAAATTTGCCATATTGTACCTGGTTGCTCAACTCTTCACTAGTATGGTACCTGTATGGCACTGATTCTGGTAATACAGCAGACACTGAATAATCAATCGTAAATAATTTAACCATCTTGCAAAACAGCTTACTCAACAAAGTCCTTCTCAACCCATTTTATACAGCAGGTATGCAACATTACTTTATGCACTGATTTTTAATATGGGTTGGTTTCAGGAAGGTTGAACCTAAATTTTATTTTCTGTGGAGAGGTCAAAAAAAGAATTTCACTACTGGCTGTATCATGTATAACCAAGTATGTGACCAGTAAACCTGATTCTGATTCTGAATTGAAGTTTTCATGTAGGTAAAACTGTGTTTTTCAGTTTGTATTTAAGATTAGTTGCTGTGTTTTTCCTTTTCTAAATAAACCAAGCATAGCATAATGATAAAATAAAGTTTAAAAATAGACTAGGGCGGCTCATGTGAAAAACACTTTAAAACTATAATTGTACAAAGTGTGTCTCTCTTCATGCAGCTCATTCACTAAAAAAAGAAAGACATGGTGCTGAAAGGGTACCAATTTTAACACAGCTAGACAAACACTCCAGACATGCCGCCCACCATAACAGACAAAGCGAGACATAACAGGCTTGGCACTCACCGGCAAGGCTGCCCGGCCTTTGCAGTGTAGCGGTGGCGTACAGCTCATGGGAGATCTTGTACTGCTCTGAAGAGTGCACCAGCCTCTTAGTGGGTGAGAGAGTTGCGTAGCTGCCTACACTGAGCTGCTGATGCAGTGGTGAGGCATTATTGGGTGGTGAGGCTGTACCTCCAGCACCCACCACATTGATTGGGGAGCTGCTACTGTAAGACTTGGCAAGCCTTGCCGGTGAAGGCTTGGGAGACGAGGACGAAGAAGGGAGACGCTGAGTGGTTGCATAAGCAGGAGCGTCTGAGGATGAGCCCAGGCGCTGTAGCTTACTGGATGACCCAGTGGCACTTCCAGCCGGCTGCATGGAGCTCAAGGGAGAGCTGTGGCGAGGGGCAGGCAATGTGGAGCTGGAGTAGTAGATACCAGGGCATGATCCTGGACCTGGCTTCTGAGATTCAGCACCATGACCATGGGTTTGAGGTGCACGATTGGCTGTCACCTGTAAAAAGTTGGGAAATTGTAATTGTTAATTGCAATTGCTTAGAATCTGTCAATATTCAGAAAAAACAAATCATAGTCCCACCAGAAGTTTCCATATTTTAGAACAAAAAACTTTTTTTTCACTAAACAAACTGAAATGTTAAAAAGTGTAAAATTGTTTTAGGATTCCTTAAAAAGTCTAGAATCAGTCTTAGTTTAAACAAACCTAAATCAGAGAAACAGAAAAAAACACTTGACCGGAAAATGAAACAATGCAAATAATGAGAACATACAAACACTCACACTGTTGGACATAGGTTCAAGAACATCCTAAAGTTTCCAATTTGTATTGATTTTTACACAGTTCAAATGTCCCAAATGTACTTTGGAATAGAACAAACAACTTAAACTATAAATCATTTAGACACTTACAGACATAAAAGATGAACACAATGGAGACTTTCTTTCTACAATGCAATGCAAATTTTGTTCAGAAAGTTCTTCAAAACATTGTTGCAGACTTGCCCACAGATGTGGTGCATTTGTAGGTTGCTTTTCTTTTACCTTTTGGTTCAGTTCATCAATGACAAGCTCAATGTACTTGTAATGTACGATGTAAAGTCTGGACGTCACCTTAATTTTCCCCTTTCTTTTTGAGGATATGGAAGCTCCATGGTTAGTAATTTGTAGTAATTGTAAACAACTCTTGACTTGACATGAAGCAGTTAAATGCAGTAAGAATTTAGGAGGTGAGAAGAGAGAAGCACAAAAAAGAAAGAGCTGGAGAGCAAGAGATATTGACACCAAAGTGATGAGTGCTTAAGGATGTTCATGTTTATACATGTTTTTATGTTTAAAAAGAGCTCCTTCAAGTAAGATTAGGTGTTACGCACCAAATCGTGTACTGTTTATAATGGGTGGCATGGTAGCATAGAGCCTGCTTCTAAGTGCTTGGGATGCAGATTCAAATCTAGATCTCGGTGAAGTCACTGTTCTACCCAAGTAAGCGTGGGTTTCCTTCAGTGTCTGAAGTTTCCTCCCACAGTATAAAAAAACTTCTAAATTCTAATAAACTTCTATCTAAATTGTCTCTATATATGGTGTGTGCACGCACAAGTGTGTATATAAAAATATGTGGGAGTGAGTGCCCAACAATGAATTAATGGATTACCACCGAATCTTTCTCCCCTGGATGGGCATGGGAAACCCCTCCCCAACCTAAGTGCAAGATAACGAGATGAAATATGATTAGATACCATAATTTGTGAAATAAATCTCCTTATCTTTCAATTTTTTTTTTACACAGATTACTAGGTCTTCATGTGGGGGGGGTCCCCCATTCCCATCCAGGGGAGAAAGTTTTGGGTGCTCGACACATATTTCCAGGATATATTGGCAATTTGTAGCAGTCATTTTGCCTTAAATCCATGTGTTTGGACTGTAGGAGGAAACTAGAAAAAAAATATGCAGACATTAACATGCAGGGATTAACATGGGAAAAATTTACCCAGTTAAACAATTAAACCCGGTTGCCCAGCAGAGAGATGGATATGCTAACCACTACACCAAGGTGTCACCTGAAATACATTCACACATAGGCAAATAAAACAAGAAGATATGAGGAGACATGTGAGAAAAATTAACAGCAACAATTTGTAAGCCAGAGGAATGTAAATAAATATCCTTACTACCAGGTAGCATTTTACAATAAGCAATGTAATGCTTGGTAATAATAGTAAGGCATTTGTATCACTCCTTTATTCCAAAAGGCTGTGAAACCTGATTAAAACTGGTCTAAATAGATTAGGTTATTTCACTAACTATTGCTACATATAAAAATGCTTCGGCTGAATAAAATATTTATTTCAAACTTTACCCTATATTCGGGAGATTTCCGAAAAAGGCACAGTGGGGGGGGGGGGGGGGGGGGGGGGGGGGGGGGGGGGGGGGGGGGGGGGGGGGGGGGGGGGGGGGGGGGGGGGGGGGGGGGGGGGGGGGGGGGGGGGGGGGATATATATATATATATATATATATATATATATATATATATATATATATATATATATATATATATATATATATATATATATATATATATATTGTTGTTTTTTAATAAACTGTAAATGAGCTGCAAGAATATTTCATAATGTATAGTGTTTACAAATATTGTTTTTGAATCACAAGCCATTTCTCACACTTCTCTTCTTAATCTCTCAAGAGAACAGAAAGAGCAGTGACTTGAAAAAAATGTTACAGGTGCCAGATGTGGATGAATTATTTAGGGAACAAGAGGTTTGCTGTGTTATAAATATCCAAGTAGAAGAGTGCTGAACAGATGCATTGTGTTACATGAAGCTATCTTGGTGCAGCATGGTTCTTTCTGACAATAATCAGCAACAGCTCAGCTCAGCAATCCAAACCCAAACGCTTATTATATTAAAGATGCCCACTTCAGGCAGAATTGTGAATAAGGGAATGAAAAGTGACAATACAGTTGAGTGAACAGATAGATGAATGGAATATTTGTTAAATATATGAATGGACAGCCTGATTCATTGATTAATTATTTAGTGGATTGATGGTTGAATGGATTGACAAATGCATGTGTAGGTGACTGGATAGAATGGGATAGATGTGTAGCTGGATAGAAGGAGTGCTAAACTGTAATGGACAAAGGGACAAAAGACATAAGCTACAGGTGTATTGCTTAGTCACTATCAGCAACCAATTATAAATTATAATTATAAATTATAATCTAAAGAATAGATGGAGGGATGTGCAGGTTGAAAGACAAAATATATACATAAATAGAGGACCAGCTATATAGCAGGTATATATACTCAGGTGTGTATATGAATGCGTAAAAGGTTTAGATGAATGGATTGACAGGCAGATGGATGGATAGATAGTTAGATGAATAAATGCATTTTCAACTAAAGGATGCTAGCAAAGATTAATTTGAATATATAAAACAGAAATAAAAAAACATTTTAAAATATAAATAATAAAAAGTAAAGGAATACAAATGGAAATTAATTGATAGATTTATACATTTTGTCATTATCTTCCGCTTAATCCTATACTAGGGTCGACGGGAGGCGGGGGGTTTCCATGCCCATTCAGGGGAGAACACTTTGGGAGCTAGGCAGAGACACCCAGGACAGGGTGCCAATCTATCACTGGGCACACTCACTTACACACACATACTATATGGGGCAATTTAGAACATTCAATTTAACTTTAATTTAAATCCATGTTCTTGTACTGAAAAAAAAAGCAAAAACTGGAGAACAAAGAGAAAACCCATACAGACACAATGAGAACATGGGAACTCCACTCAGATTGGGATTTAAACATGGATCTCCAGCGCTAAGAGGTAAATGTTCTAACTACTACGCCACCATGCTGCCCAGGGATAGATTGGCACATTATAAAAAGGATAATGGATCAATGGTTGGATGGATGGATGATGGATTAAGGACATACAGTTGGATAGATGAAATCATGCCATCACTTTAAATGAACCATCTAATATAAGTGTTTTATATTAAGAACAAAACAGCATGGTGATACGGTGGGCAACACTATCACACCCCCTAGCACTGAAGGCATAAAAGTCCATGTTTACGCTCTATGTGTGGCTGTATGAGTTCTATTTAGTTTCCTTTCACACTTTGTGTTTTGCACAAAAATGCAAAACATCCTCAGGTGCATTTGCGTTTATGTATCTGTCCTGTGAAGGACTGGTGACCTGACCTTAAAGGTTCTCTGAATTTTATCAAATAAGCAATAAGATGAGCTCCATCACCTCAAACCTAATTAATAAGCAGCTTAGAATGAATGAATGAATGAATGAATGAATGAATCAGTACCAATATTAGGCTGCAGGGCAGATAAAAAAAAATAAAAAATCAAAAGGATGACGAAATGCCCAGCAGGAATGATTCTCTTTATTATTATCCACAACTGGAAAATGGCAAGTATATAAAATTAGATGAAATTAATGCCCTTCATATGGACATATATTCTCACATACATAGCAAGAAACAATCTCTGGCATATCTCATTAAAAAGACAGCTTCAAGCTATAGCAGAGACCTAAAGTATTTATATAAACACAAGCGAAAAAAGGAAAGAAAAGAGAGGAAGTGAGACAGGGAGGGAGGGAAAATGTCTGAGTAGAACAGGCAATCAGCTTTCTTCACCTCTTTTCACCAAACAGCGCCTGGTTGATTTACATGCTGCTAAAATAATCAACTAATTAGTACCAACACAGCTAAATTTTCATTACTCAGTAAAATGTTTGGCTGTAAACAGAACAGTGTCTTTTACTGAACACTTCAGCTTGTAGCAGGGTTGAGTCCATTTCAAGAAATAGAAGTGAAAATAGGCTCCGCTCTGCAGGGTTCCTAATAATTAGAGGCTCATCAGCAGGGAATGAATTAACTTCCCCGAGGAAGTTCTTCCCCAAAGTTTCATGCACTAGTACACTGAGTTGGTTGAACAGACAAACACTGACCTAAGTACAATAGCTGAGCAAGGAAGCAGAGTTGTTGCTGCATTAGGACACTGAACTCAAGAAAGGAGGGAAGACGGGTCATGAGGGTGTAAGAGAGATCCCATTATGGAAATTATACAAATTAGGACCACAGTAATATGTAATTTGGTGCAGAAAGGTAGGAAAACTGCACTGACCTGATTGTAGGGTTGCTGCAGCTGAGGAGAGGCGTCGTTTGGGGCCAGCGCCTGGCTGCTGTGGTAACCGGAGGAGTTGGAGCTGAGCTGCAGAGAGCTCTGAGAGAGGAGGCTTGGTCCTGAGTGGAGAGAGAAAGAGAGAGAGTGTGAGCAAAAGAGAGAGAGAAAGCGAGAGAGAGAAAGCGAAGGCAAGTTTGAGCAAGGCAGCGATGCAATTTTCAGCCAGGCAGAACCAGCATGTATAATTTATCAAGAGGGGAGGAGTGAAGTAGTGAGTGAAGAGTGATCCTCTACTTAAGGGATGCTAAGTGTGCTTAGAATGGTAAGAGAGTCAAAAATTAAATAAAAGAGAGCAAACAGAAATTGAGCTTTAACAGCTACATAAAAAATACAGAGCGTTTCTTTGAAAAATCTCATTTTGTATCTACTCAAGTGTTAGCAATTTAAAAAATCTAGTTACGGATACTTTCAGAACAACAGTATTAATTTGAATTAGTTATATTTGATAAAAAATCCCCCATTTAAATTTTTAAAAATCCATTATAAATCAGTTATGGAAAGCAATAAAAATATTAAATAATATTATGTTTCTGTTTAACTGAAGCCTGTATGGATTTTAATAATTTTTGGTCAAATTGATTAAAATATTTTTAGCTAATATAAGCACTGTGCTTCCTACTTTAACTCAAGCTTTGATTTAGGACTAGGCTCAGAACTGGCAACTCTGGAGCATGTGTTTTCCTATGTTTAAGAAACTGTTTCATATTTCACATTGAGTTTAATCACACAGACACACTCTATATGGGACAATTTGGAGAACTCAATTGACTTGATCCATTGGGCATGGTGGCTTAGTGGTTAGCACGTTCGCCGCTCAGCGCTAGGGATTCCCGGTTCGAATCCCCATCTGGGTGGAGTTTCCATGTTCTCCCCATGTCTGCGGGGGTTTCCTCCGGGTTCTCCGGTTTCCTCCCACAGTCCAAAAACATGGATCAAGTTAATTGAATTCTCAAAATTGCCCCATATAGAGTGTGTCTGTGTAAGTAAGTGTGTGCCCAGCGATGGATTGGCGCCCTGTCCTGGGTCTATCTGCCCAGCGCCCGAGACGTTCTCCCCTGGATGGGCATGGGGAACCCCACCGCGACCCTAATAGAGGATAAGCGGGAGATAATGAATGAATGAATGAATTGACTTGATCCATGTTTTTGGACTGTGGGAGGAAACTGGAGAACCCAGAGGACATGGCAAGAACATGGAAACTCCACCCAGATGGGGATTCGAATCGGGAATCCCTAGAGCTGAGAGGCGAACGTGCTAACCACTAAGCCACCGTGCCGCCATGATGAATTTTTTTTTCAAACATAATTTCTTTATTTACATAAGCTATAAACATAAGTTATTTATTTTATGTTTATTTTAATAATGTTTAGGTTAAATATTTGTGGTGCAGCATTATTTTAACTTTAAAAACTTAAGCGTTTCAGCACCTGCAAATTAAAAAGAATAAGTGTGCGAGAGATTACATGTACATTAATAGCTAAAACAAAAAGAATTAAAAACAGCAACTGGTTAAAAATTTATTTATTATTTGATACAAATTGATTAATTGCAATTAATAAAAACATCAGAATTAAACATAAATAATTGATTAATTGAATAAATGATTTATATATATCTAAAGTTGTTTCTGGTCTTTATGTCAGACATTGTTTCAAGCACATCATCCAGACAGAGATTATCTCTGTAGAAAAATCATATCAGCATGTTTTTGCACAATAAATTATTTTATCCTTGTTATAATTAACATCTTACCTCAAGGTAGACGGCATGACTGTCATTATTTGTAAAACTAAACTAATAATTTACAAGGACTCCAACAAAAAGGTGATAATCGTCATTAGTACGGCATTCCCCACAGGCTCTCTGCAATAGCTACAGGATTGCATTAATGATATGATTAGATGCATATAAAACTAAATGTGGGCATGGTGGCTCAGTGATTAAAGGTTTTAGGCTATCAATCTGAAGGTTTGGGGTTCAAATCTAGAGTTTAATGACATAGACATGAATGCTGACTAATAAAACTACAGGCACGGAAATTGAGGCACGGAAATTGAGGCACGGAAATCTGCTGATATTTTTTCGCTCCAGCCAAAGAGTTCTCATAATTGTTCTTGTGACTTGCTCTTGGCCTTATTTAGCATCTCATCTTAAATAATTGCACTTAGACTCTCAGTAAAACCAATATCAGATGTCGAAATGTCCTCTGCCTCACCTTCCATTCCCCAGTAAGCATCTGACTGTCCAGGCGCGTTCAAACAAAAAAAAAATGAGAATGCTAATTGTCTTCAATAGTAAATGCCTTACATTAATTTTTACAGCTTACTTTTTAATGGTTTACCTGTTGACCATTACAAAGGTACAGCTACAATCTACAATTTTAAAAGTTCTACTCATATCAATATCATTATAAAATATGAACATCTTGGACTAAATCAAGCCCCTTAGATATGGTACCAACATTTCTAGGTTAGATTCTTTATCCTGCCATACAGTTCTTCTGGCATTGGAATGTTTAACTAATTTGCTTTATATTCCCTTCAAATGTCTGGTCAAACCTTTCTTGTTATACTTAATTGATAAATCAATCAAATCAGGTTTATTAGTCACATGCATAGTTCTACATGGTATAGTTTTTACATAGTTACATAGTTACATAGTTTTCTTCCGCATTCGAAGACTATGGATGATTTTTCTTATCTTTAATTGACCTTGAGCATTCTTATTAAATGTCTGTGGATTTTTTTGCAATATGAAATATGTAAAAGCATTATTTAAATGTTAATGTGCAATCATCGACACACTTTTTGCACCAGTAACAATGTGCTTCTCGTAACTTCCTTATCATTAGTCAGGGTACATTTAATCATGAATCCATTGATTTTCCACTAACGTAAATAACTGCACTGGCAACAAATGTTAAGGTGCCATTACGGAATCTACAAAGGCTCAGTGAGTTAGTAGTAAAAACAGCACCATTTGACGACAGTAGTGTCACGCTTGTGTCTGGTCTGGGCTGTTAATTTGTTGCCATGGTTTACTGTGTAAAAGGATTTGCTTGATAAATGCTATGGAATAATGTTTCTTATAAAACCTTTACATTATTACACCAAGAACAAAAGTTACAATATTTATTAAGCTTTACCAGCATACTATTGGTAGGGGCTATTCATTTATTTATTTATTTCTTCAGGTAAGAAATCGCTGACTCACTTTTTGTTCATCACATTAATTCAGAGCAGATATATTATTCTGCTTTGGGAAGATAACACTGACTCATTGTTAGGACCACTAATGCCTTTGCCTTCTTTACCATTGCCATGAAATGGTTGGATGGACAAATTAAATGTAGGCCACTTTCACATGGTTTAAGGCTTCGTTCAGAGGCTTAAAAGCTTTGAATCTTAAACAATGACCACATACCACATCTGTAGTATTTATTTAATTTCAAACTAATTTAAAAATAAACTCCTTGGTCTGAAGTAACATTTAACTTTTCGAACTACATATATATATATACAGTATATATATACAGTATGTATATATATATATATATATATATATATATATATATATATATATATATATATATATATATATATATATATATATACACATATATATACATACATTATATATATATATATATATATATATATATATATATATATATATATATATATATATATATATATATATATATATATATATATATATATAAATAAATCAAACCATAATGCATGCAATAATTTGCTAATTTAATGTACACATTTATTGCCACTAGAACAAAAACTGTTATCTCATTTTGAATTTTATGGCAGCAAGACAATAAAGTTTCAAATAAGTTGAGAAGAGGTGAAAACTAATTTGAAAAATAATTGCCACAACTCAACAAAACAAGAAATTTAGACAAGAATCTTTAGGTTAATTGACAAAAAGTTAGTAACATAATTGAGCATTTCAGATAGGAACAGCCTCTCAGATTCAAAAGTTAACCAACCTGTGATAAACTACATCCAACAATTGTGGAACATACAGTACATAAGGAGGCTCCAGAAACATGTCATCTTTTTGGAGCCAAACTTATTTAAACTAGTCTAAGACAAAATTTTAACTTTTGTATGTGGTCAGATGAATCAAAGTTTACACTTTTATTTGTTACTTTTTTGTCCTGTGGACTAAACAAAAGAGGAACCATCTAGTTTCTTATCAGTAAAAAGTTCAATATAGATGCTGGTGGCGTGTGCAGCTTACACACCAGAAACTTTACTGCTGAAAGTTACATTGAGTTTTAAGAGCAAGATTTGCTTCAATCCAGACAACTGCCTGCCTGCCTCTTACCCCATTTGGCACATCATGAAATAAAAAATCCGGCAACGGATGCCCAGAATGCTTGAGCAGCTGAATTTCTGCATCAGACAAGAAATGGACAATATCTCCCTTGTAATACTGCAGCAACATTTACATATGGTTAAAAAAATAAAAGATGTCAATACGGAATATACATGTCCAAACTTTGATATGTGTTGCTAATCAAATAAAAAAAATGTTTTCCATGAAATTGTAAAACATGTAATATATGTCATGGAGATTTGATATGATATTAAATCTTCTATTGAAAATATAATACAGTTTTATGAGGTATGGAAATTATTGCATTTTGTTCATATTTATTTTAACACATCCATTTTTAATTTGGTTTGTATGTACAATTTGAAAACATTCTGTGTCATTATTTTCATAACCATCAACAAATAAAAAAATATATAGCTTATCTCAAGGATACTATTATTTTTTATGCCAACACTGTATTATACTTCAAACCACTGGGACACATTTTAAGTTTATCTGTTTATGATCTTGAACCGCTAACAATCCTAAAAGAGTAGACTTTAACACATTATAAATTAGAAATTGTCATTTAGCCAATGCTTTTATCAAAAGCGACAAGCATCCCAACTTTTGGCCAAAAACATGGCTGCAAAGTAAATTGGCAACTCTAAATTGCCCTATATAAATTGCCCCTATATAGTGTTTCTGTGTAAATGAGTGTATGCCCAGCAATGGATTGGCACCCTGTCCTGGGTGTATCTGTTCAATGTTTTAAATGTTCTCCCTTGGAAAGAACATTGGGAAAGCCCCAGCGACCCTAGATTAAGATTAAGCAGTAGATACTTAAATGAGATGACAATTACCAAGGACTTAAATACATAAATCCATAATCTGTATAGTATTATTGTTTTACACCTGCTCAAAATGGATGAGTCCATCACTGAGCTTTGGTCCTCACAAGGTTTATTTTTTCAAAAAATGTCAGACATCAGACAAAAAATGTGAGATTTTTCATTTCACTGCTATTAATTACCTCTTTTTGGGTTAAGGATTAGAAAGCTGTTTCAACATTTATAAAAGCACCTTGAACCTATCTGCACTTCTGAGTACCAAGACAGATTTAAACACAAATCTCCCACTGACAGCTTTAGATGGATCAGTGGACAGAGATCAACAACATTTATGTTTATTGGAACATAAATAAATATTGGCAAAACTTTTTTAACACATTGCTTTCTGAGCAAATTTATGTATTTTGTACGGTGTAAAGTACCACTGTCAGTGACATGTTTATACCACATGACAAACTGAACAAAATATGGTTAATTTTACAACATACCTTTAAACATATTGCCATATTGCATAAATAATTGCATAAGTAATTTGCAGTACTACAGGCATCACTCACTTAACACATACTGTGTTACTCCCATTTTCTCTATTGTCCATTTTTCAGGACCCCAATAGTACCACCATAAAGCAGGCATTATTTGGTTGGTGCATTATTCTCATTCCAGCAGTGTTACTATGGTGTTTAAATTAAACAACAGTAGCACTGCTGCACCAAAACCCTTTTACAGCATCGGTATCATTGCATAATCACTGCATCGTTATCACTCCGAATCTCGGTCTGGGTTGAGTTGTTATGTTCTCCCCATGTCCCGTGTCCAAGTGGGGGTTGATCGGCTCTCTCCCACAGTCCAAATTAGATTTGTTAAAGGATCATTTTTGTTGTATAAAATGTTACATCTAAACAAACAATATGATCAATTAATATTGATCATATACTGTATAGACTAGTGTGTATTTCACTGCAAGTATGAGTTAAATATGGAGGAACAATTACTTTGTATGTAAGTACAGTGGGCAAAATGGATCACTTTATTACTAGATGGAATTATATGGTAACAAATTCTGGAACTGTCTAAATTCACATGTACCATAGGTATTTTTGTAGACTTTTTCTGATAGTAAAACATCTTTATACAGTTTCTACCACAGTGTGGTTTCTTCACTTGTCAGGTTAGATGTCATGTTGACATGACAGAATTTTAATAAGGTTGGGTTGCGTTATGACACTTTCCAGTGTGGTTTGTATTAGAACATCATGACAACTGACTTTGCAGCTCAGTGTACATTTGATATATCAGAAGCACATGATAATAAGACATGTCAAACACAAAATTTTAATTTAACTTCAGACTAAATACACAGTTCATTAATTAGAGAAAAATGTCAATGTTGAAAAATGTCAATGTTGAAAAATGTAATTTAGACAAATGTTAAAAATAACAATATAATATTACTATCATAACTTTTAGGTAGCTTTCACTGGTGACTACACTTCATGTTATTACATATAAATATATACAGTATACATATATACCGTACATACATATACATGTCTATATTCTGCCAATAACTGTTACACTAGGGTGGCATGGTTGCTTACTTGTTAGCATGTTCACCTTTCATCAATGGGGGTGAGTGTCCGTGTCTCCGGTTTCCTTCCACAGGAAAATTAACTTCTAAATTGCTCCATATAGTGTGTGTGTCTGTGTGAGTGAGTGAGTGTACCCAGCTATAGATTGGTGCCCTGTTCTAGGTGTATCTGCCCAGCGCCCGAAACACCCCCATGACTGCAGCAGAGGAATAAGCAAAAGATATTAAGTGAAAGAATGAACTGTTTTACTACAGTATACAAAAACCCTCTAAACCCTTTTTTAAAATTATAATAAGGAAGTTTTTTTCTTACAAAGCATTACATTTCCATATGTAATGTTGTATGGTGTTCTTATAAAACCATCTCTTTTTTATTCCAAATGAGAAATACATCATACATTTAGTCTCATCTGATCACAAAACAGAATACCAGAAGTCCTCTTCTTTGCCTGGATGAGCAATTGCAAAGGCCAAGCAAGCTTCTTTGTGCCTTTTGTGGAGAAGTGGCATATCTACACTTTCTGCTGAATCTTGCCTTTGTTGGTGGCAACGTCTTAAGTCAGACACTGCACACTGCAAAAGTAACATTATGAGGTCCAAAGCTCAGTGGGTTACTCATCCTCCTTGAGTGGCAAGGTAGCACATAGCAATGCAGAGAACACCAATATACATTCTCTGAAATTATCAGGTGTCCATTTTCCCAAAAACAAACAAACAAAAAAAACTGATTATAGTACTATAGATCCTAACAATTTCTCAAAGAGTAACATTTGAGGCATTTTATTGCTTTGCTGTACAAAGAACTCATTTAGGCTCATAATAGTAATTTTACAAAATAATCCAAAAAGGTCAGCTAATTAAAATCATAAAAAGATACACTGAATTGTAATTTGAAAATCATTAGTGGCTATACTGCTTAATTAGCGGTCCATCCAGTGCATGTGTGGATAAACAAATAATCTCTTCACCTTGTTTCATCAAATCCCACATCAACAGCCAACATTAAATGAGAAACAATCAAGTAATTGTCTTGCAAAGAACGGATAAGATGTACTGTTAACTCATTTACTTTTAACAATTATAGCAAAACTTTGCTTTATAGTGACACCCTTGTCCTACTTACCACCCCATAGTTTAGTTGTAGCTTATAGCCTCTTGCTAGTCAGATAAACAACAAACACCCCAGGCATTTTAGAAGTTGATTTCAGGCAGCACTTTCATACCCTTCTAAATATGTATAAGCCGGTTTTAAGGCATACATGTTATAGATTGTTAATTTGGCTAGAATCTTATCATGAATTCTGAGCTCTCTTAATAAACATGACCTACAACTAATAACATAAAAATTGTAGCATTTACAAGAATGGATCTGCACCCATAATGGCCTTTTCTATGTCTCTTTCACAGATAAAGATTATACATTTTACATTATGTTTGTATTTGGTACTCACTATCACTTGTGCTGTAATCCTGATGGTCCAGGATCCCTGATTCTTGAAGCGATCTGATGCAGGAATCCACAAGCTCTAGTCCGGTGTTCAGCTCTTCCTCTATGTCTTTTTGTCCATCTGTGCATTAAATACAGATAATGGACTACAGATTAACCTGAGTAAACCTAAAGATCAGAACATAATGCTGTAAACATCACTGATCTAGCCAATTAACATCAAAATGAATTCACACAGGATTAATAAACTATACATGTTTTAATAAAATATTCTTCATTTTAAAACCAATGCATCTGCTCTATCTTGTTATGTGCAGTCTGCATTAAATTTGCAAGTGATTTGAGTGAGTTAAAGCAGCGCCAAACCTCTCCCTAATCACATGATCCACACTGAGTGTTTAGCTACAGTTCATGTTGGCTAAGTGGACACCAGTGGTACTGCAGAGGTTACTCATATTTAAATTTAACAAACAAAACCTCAAACTGAAGCTTCCAGCTCAGTGTAGCTTTAGGTTAAAATACAGCAGCAACATTTTAAAAAGTAAACTTTAAAGATTTCCAATTTTCAGCTTTTTTTTATTTACACTTTTTGGGAGATTATTTTGGTTTTATATAAATGTGTACTGTGTAAATGATTCTCTGAATGAGCTGTGAATGCAAATGAAAAGCAGGTCCTACAAAATATTTTAGCATCGTTAGATATTTCCAAGTCCAAGCCCAAATTGTCAACGTTATTTTAGTTTGTTAGATTAAAATGACCCTTTGCCAGAGTGACATTATTAACTTAAAACTAATTAATTTTTTTTTTTTTTTTAACACAACCACCTGCCTGCCCCCCACACACACACATGCACACACACACACACAGCACCCCTCCCCACTCACACACCACTCCTCTACACTCACACACCTTTACCGTTATTCCCTTTCTGCTTAGTGATTTAATTGTTTTGCCCTGATTACCTGGTTTTTGATCTGTAACTGTAATTAGTGAAATTTATCTCTTAACATGACTGAAACAACTGTCTAATTCATATTAGACTATATTCATTTATGTTTTATAATTTAATTAGCTATTGAGAAATAATCAAATTTTAGTCTTTATCTAGTGCAGGAGATGATTTCTATCCATTGAAGTGCACATATGGGATTACAATTTTAATACATGATATATAAATCTGGGCGGTACGGTGGCTTAGTGGTTAGCACATTCACCTCTCAGCACTAGGGATTCCCGGTTCGAATCCCAGTCTGGGTGGAGTTTCCATGTTCTGACCGTGTCTGCATGGGTTTCCCCTGGATTCTCTGGTTTCTTTCCACAGTCCAAAAACATGGATCAAGGTCAATTGAGTTCTCCAAATTACCCCATATAGAGTGTGTTTATGAGAGTGAGTGTGTGCCCAGTGATAGATTGGCGCCCTGTCCTGGGTGTATCTGCCCAGCGCCGAAAAGTTCTCCCCTGGATGGGCATGGGCAACCCCCCCGTGACCCTAGTAGAGGATAAAGCAGAAGATAAAGGATGGAAGGATAGATGGATATTCATTCATTCATTATCTCCCGCTTATCCTCTAATAGGGTCGCGGTGGGGTTCCCCATGCCCATCCAGGGGAGAACGTATCGGGTGCTGGGCAGACAGACCCAGGACAGGGTGCCAATCCATCGCTGGGCACACACTTACTTACACAGACACATTCTATATGGGGCAATTTTTTTTTTTGAGAATTCAATTAACTTGATCCATGTTTTTGGACTGTGGGAGGAAACCGGAGAACCCTGAGGAAACCCACGCAGACAAGGGGAGAACATGGAAACTCCACCCAGATGGGGATTCGAACCGGGAATCCCTAGCGCTGAGAGGCGAACGTGCTAACCACTAAGCCACCGTGCCGGATATATAGATGGATATATAAATCCAATTTATTTGGTAAAGTTTTAAAAATATTTTTAACTAATAAAACAGCACTAAGACTGAACATAAACATGTGCTTGCTTTGACCAATTTTTACTTTAATTTTAAAATCTAAAAAAATCTCAAATGAAAAAGAAGCATTGGCTTCTTGTCATCCATCAAGGAGCAAGCAACTGCCACTGTTCACAAAGCACATGATATAGTAGCAGTTAAAATAGTAGCAGTTGCACAAAGCACATGATAACAAAGCACACATGTAAAACATGTATAGGCTTGTTATTTTCACAGGCAAACTTATTTTTATGTTTGTTTTCAAATTAAATTAACCTTTTCCATAAGGTTTTTTCCGAAGTTAATGCAATAGTTAATAATGTTTTCATGTTGATAACTGATTACTATAAAACAATTGTAATGAGTATTAAAGTAATCTGTGCCCTTAAAAGAAGATATTTTTTCCAGAAGAAGCATAAATGATGAGAAATGTGGTCATATATACTAATTCAATTTAACATACTTAAATGTACAGTCAAGAGGCTCACAAGTTATGTTTATGTTGCTAAATATTTTATATAAATATTGAATTAATTAATTAATTCATTATCTACTGCTTTGTCCTATATTAGGGTCGCGGTGGGGTTCCCCATACCCATCCAGGGGAGAAGGTTTCGGGCGCTGCGCAGATATACCCAGGACAGGGCGCCAATCTATTGCTGGGCACACACTCATTTACACAGACACGCACGCATACACAATCTATATGGGGCAATATATATATATATATATATATATATATATATATATATATATATATATATATATATATATATATATATATATATATGTTATGTTTTGGCTAATGGCTATTGCATTTAGACCAGTGGCTGGTCATGTATTTTACACTTAGGCCTTTATCATTGCTCCATCTGAATGAATACACTATTTTGATAACTATTTAATTAGCTATAAAAACATCTTATAATGCAAAAATGCAGGATAAAGATCATTTGCATCGCAGATAGACAATTGAAAGCAAAAGAAAGCAAAGCCATCGGCAATGGACTATCAGAGATAATTACAGCACCTTACACGGCTTGCTGGAATGCAACGAGCAGATATCATTGGACAAGCACATGTGTTAATGTATTCCGTCCACTTTTTTTTCCTTGAAAATGATTCCATTAGCGGTGGCACGGTGGCTTAGTGGTTAGCACATTCGCCTCTCAGCGCTAGGGATTCCCGGTTCGAATCCCCATCTAGGTGGAGTTTCCATGTTCTCCCCGTGTCCGCGTGGGTTTTCTCCGCGTTCTCCGGTTTCCTCCCACAGTCCAAAAACATGGATCAAGTCAATTGAGTTATCCAAATTGTCCCATAAAGAGTGTGTGTGTGAGTGAGTGAGTGTGTGCCCAGCGATGGATTGGCGCCCTGTCCTGGGTCTATCTGCCCAGCGCCTGAAACGTTCTCCCCTGGATGGGCATGGGGAACCCCACTGCGACCCTAATAGAGGACAAAGCGGGAGATAATAAATGAATGAATGAATGATTCCATTAAAGAGCTCTTTTCTATTAATATCAAAGCTAATGTTGAAATTTGATTCATATTTCTGTAATAAGTTTTAATTGGCTGAAAGTTTCCGCTCATTAAAAGTACTCTCCAATTAGAGGGCATGAATACGCTGATATACCAATTGCCTGCTAGAAGGTATCAAGGACACAAAATCTGATTGGTTGAAACAGCAGGTTGTTCGACACTTATTTAATGCTACTGGGCCAGCAAAATTCATTCTAAAGGCGTAGGCAGAATTATTTAAAACCTGGCAACCAATGATGCTAAAATGTGATGGGTTAAATGCTTTAATAAGAAAATGCACTTCTGGAAGTGGCAACACCATGGAAACACTATGAAAGAAAACAAATATTTTGAAAATATTTAATAAGTATCCATGGACCATAATAATATTTTATTATTAAAATTATAATCTGTGATTCAGATATTTGAAGCCTTTATAGAAGGCCTTGAAGGCCCTGACAGTCCACCACTGATCTACACAGAATAAAATGGAATGACGTTGACGTTATTTTAGTTAATGAAGCACTTAACAAACCAATACATTTAACAACAGTAGACTATATTACAAACATCTGAAATTTGGCTTAACATTTTCTAACAAATGAATTATAAATATCAGGCATATAAACATAAATAATATTTCAGTGTTACATATTTTATTCATTCATTTATTCATTATCTCCCACTTATCCTCTATTAGGGTCGCGGTGGGGTTCCCCATGCCCATCCAGGGGAGAACGTCTCAGGCGCTGGGCAGATAGACCCAGGACAGGGCGCCAATCCATCGCTGGGCACACACTCACTTACTCAGACACACTCTACATGGGGCAATTTTGAGAATTCAATTAACTTGATCCATGTTTTTGGACTGTGGGAGGAAACCGGAGAACCCGGAGGAAACCCACGCAGACACAGGGAGAACATGGAAACTCCACCCAGATGGGGATTTGAACCGGGAATCCTTAGCGCTGAGAGGCGAACGTGCTAACCACTAAGCCACCGTGCCGCCGTTACTTATTTTATTTTGGTTTAAATAAGGGATTTATATCTGTCAAAGGCAAAAACTTAAATGTTTTAAATGTCTAAATGCCTAAATTGTCATTTCCATTTTTTTCTATATTGGTACTTACATTTAAATGATATTAATTATATTTTGTGTGGAACCTTTATTTATAGATAATAGCGCTTTTAGTTAAAGGCAGTTAAATGGCTTGAAAAGTGTCAAAAATATTTTCAAGTCTGGCTGCTTTTGCGGTTTTAATATTCACCTGTCAGCCCTTTTAAATGTCACAGTATCAATCACAGACAGCAGTGAATGTGTTTCAGATAAAACCTACTTACTATTTGAAGGGGTGTATAGTGTCAGAAGATGCCTTTTTTCTTATTATAAATAATTTTTTACTCTTTAATAGCTGCTTTGATATGTAGCTGGCATTTTGACAAGTTTGAATATTTTACACAGAGTCAAACAGGCTGCATTCAAAAAGACAGCTTTATTGTTTACCTTGGGTAGTCCACCGATATTCGTCTGCTGAACTGTAAAAAACAAACACAGAATTTACTATTGCTTACTAAAATAAATACACAGACACACAGAACAGCACATGTTGGAGTACTGCATGCACACACACACACACATTAAGGCACACAGACATGACTCACACAAATGAAGCCTGCCAGATAACAAAGAAACACAAAATAGCCACATTTAAAATTACTACTGTCTGAAACATGTCATGGTTCTTAACAAAAGTAAAGCAGGAAATATAATATGCTGGAACCTTAAGTGCTTTCCTGGATTTTAATGAGCTACAAGCAATGCAAATAAACAAAATTTTTCTCATTGGTCTTTTCTAAATATGTTAACTAGCAGAGAACTAATAGCAATCATGGTACATATGTTGTATTTCATGATCAATATATTCATAATCTGACTGGTCAATATGAATAAATTGTTTTTGCCTTTCTTTAAACTGCACTCTGTTTGATTTTATAAAACCATTTCTGATGTTTTTATAACTTTACTAATTGATCCCATTTTCTGTACCCCAATTATAGCATTTATAGTCTCTCCCGCTGTTCCCAAAACCAGTATGTGGCCACACCTCCGCGCCTAAATCCGAAGCACTGCCTCGAGAATCATCTACATTTCTGTTTGTGTTTTTACACTTTATTTCACTGACAAGATGAATGAAGGATGAGTGAAGCTTAAAAAGAACTAAAATGTCCCACTTTCATTTAGAGTGGGGGGTGAATATTTTTTTACAATGTCAAACTCAAAATGCATTTGCTTTTATTAATGTTCATGTTCTGTTTGGGGGCGGCACAGTGGCTTAGTGGTTAGCATGTTCTCCTTTCAGCGCTAGGGATTCCTAGTTCGAATCCCAATCTGGGAGGAGTTTTTATGTTCTCCCCGTGGCTTTCCTCTGGGTTCTTCGGTTTCTTCCCACAGTCCAAAAACATGGATCAAGTTCAATTGAATTCTCCAAATTGCCCCATATAGAGTGTGTTTGTGTGTGTGAGTGTGCCCAGTGATAGAGGATTGAGGAAATGTGGGTTACAGTGATTGTTTTACATTTGTGCTGTATATTGTGTGTTTGGGTGTAACTAAAATCAGGTTTTCAGGTTTCACTGGACGTTAATCATTAGCTTCATTGTCAATAGTATAGAACATCTTGATGGAACTAATTGAAATCTTTTTAAGAAAAAAAAAGGACAGTGAACTTTGTCTACAAACAATCATGATTTTGCGAGAAAACCAGAGATCCCAAAGGAACCACTGTGTCACTGTGCCACCTAAACAAGTGTTTTAACAATTTATCCTAGGAGATAATTTAAAATTAATGTTATATGCAACCTGCCAAATTTATAATATCTTTTCTCATTTTTAA
This sequence comes from Corydoras maculifer, assembly GCA_019802435.1. Lineage (NCBI taxonomy): Eukaryota > Metazoa > Chordata > Actinopteri > Siluriformes > Callichthyidae > Corydoras > Corydoras maculifer. The sequence continues at coordinate 838,379 of JAFMOD010000933.1, forward strand.
TAGTTCACAACTATAACATTAAATGATCTAATTGTTGCACTGTAAATTTACCATGCTCTAACACCTTACTCCGTAGGCGCTCTGTGTAGCACATAAAGCATGACTCATTCTTTCACACAACATCAGCATGAGAAATGGTGGCAGGAAACTGTGGGTTTGTAGCATGTGTTACAAAAGCCTATTTTTTTAAAGTAAATAGAGCATGTGTGTGTGTGTGTGTGTGTGTGTGAGAGAGAGAGAGAGAGAGAGAGAGAGAGAGAAAGGATGGGGCAAGTCCTGTCGGTCCTGTCGATTAAATGACCTAGCCTATTTACGTGGGCATCCACATTGTACGCCCTCCAATTTCTTTCCCACTGTCAGGTAATAACAATCATTTATTCATGCACTTCATCCCACAACTGCGTTTAACATTCGGCCTCGGGCTGAAACCCAGCAAGGATAGATGAGTAGCTGTGACATTGGACAGACAGCTATTATTTACAGCACATATCTCAAGGACTAATAGGTTAAGCAATAAAAAAGCAGACAAATCAGTTTAGTTTGAAGGACAATAGCATATAGGTTTGGATGAGGTCAGTGATAAGGCGAAGGCCTGTAACGTATCAAATCACTGACCATGATTTACTTTCGTGTTTGTCTTGTATAACTAAACCCAAAGAGGTTAGACTTATCCTGCACAGAGGTTTCATCCTTTTTTAAACTGGTTACCCACTAGTTATCACACAGCAAATGCGATCCACACATTCAGTGTAAACCTTAGCTGCAATAACAGTCCAATAGCTTTTTATGAAACTGACACCAGGAAACCAAATGACTTGTGTTTTTTCCGATATGGCTGAAAGCCATTAAAGAAAAACCTTGTCCACTTTATCTGAGAAAAGTCTTTACAAAATAGATTTTTTTACACAGCCTTGTTTACACAAGTGAATTTCAATGTTTAAATAATGCAGTATTCCTACATCTTAATAATGACAACAGAGCCTACGAACAGCTTATGTCTGTAACAAATGTGCAAATTATCAAGCTTTGATGGTAGAGCTGGAGGAATCACAGATGAGGCATAGGTATTCGCATAGGTATGGCCCAGAGCCATTTCATGCTCCTCATGATTCCAGATCAAATTCAGATTCAGATTCAAATTATTAGTCAAGTATGCAGATATCAAAATGTAGCACAAAATAAGAAAACGATAGTATTCTAATTGAGACAGTTCACGAGTATGTGTAATTATGTATTGTGTCAATATATTTTTGAAAATGACATTTTTAAAAGTTATATATATAAACCAACAGGCACTGTGTAAAAAGTCCATGTACAAGTAATGTGTAAAAAAAGTACTGTTATTGACCAGTTACAATCCTGTATGTTAACACAAATGAATAACAAATATTACCATTTAATTGATTGTATGTACTATACAATGTACTGTGGATCTCAAACACTTTCCAGGACTTTAGACATCGATTAATTGACCATTGATCTTAGAAAACCTAGTAGAACAATTAACAATTATATATACACACACGGGCGGCACGGTGGCTTAGTGGTTAGCACGTTCGCCTCTCAGCGCTAGGGATTCCCGGTTCGAATCCCCATCTGGGTGGAGTTTCTATGTTCTCCCTGTGTCTGCGTCTCTGTGTCTGCGTGGGTTTCCTCAGGGTTCTCCGGTTTCCTCCCACAGTCCAAAAACATGGATCAAGTCAATTGAATTCTCAAAATTGCCCCATATAGAGTGTGTTTGTGTGAGTGAGTGAGTGTGTGCCCAGCGATGGATTGGCGCCCTGTCCTTGGTCTATCTGCCCAGCGCCCGAGACGTTCTCCCCTGGATGGGCATGGGGAACCCCACCAAGACCCTAATAGCAGGAGATAATGAATGAATGAATGAATGAATATACACACACACATGCACACACACACACACACACACACACACACACACGCCACAAAAGCATGAGATCACTACACAAAATTTTTTGTCCATATACAATACATGATTAAAAAATTATATCGGAATCTCATTTATTCATTTATTATCTTCCATTAAATCCTCTTCTAGGGTCGCAGGGGGGCTCATGCTCCTTTAGGGGAGAACATTTCAGGTACTGGACAGATACACCCAGGACAGGGCACCAATCTATCACTGCGCACATACTTACATGGACACACACACTCTATATGGGGAAATTTTGAGAATTCAATTTACCTTGAACCCATGTTTTCAGACTGTGGGAGGACCTGGAGGAAACCCACACAGACACAGGAAGAACATGGAAACTCCACTCAGATTGGGATTCAAACCTGGAATCCCCAGCATTGAGGCGAACGTGCCAACCACTAAAACATCATGCCGTCTATTATTGGTCAAAGTAAAGTCTATATCTGTACCCCAAATACTATTGCTCATTAATCAAATACAAGTTTCCACATTAATAACTAAAAAAAAAAAACTCTTTATTTTGGTGCTGTACCAGTTAAACATCAACCAATAGATCATTAGTTTCTGAAAATTTCATCATTATTTAAAAATAAGCTATCATATAAATATATATTGCAGCATTTAATCTGTTCAATATGTAAGAGTTATCTGCCCTCAATATGTCAGTTCAATGCAACCACTTCTTATTTAACAAAACAAAACATGTGACACACTGTTGGAATACTACTAATACTACTGGTCGACAGAAGATTTCAAGATTCAAGAAAATTTTATTATCATTAATATCACATGTGGTACATGAGAATATGGGTAAATGAAACAAAATAATACTGGTTGAAAGAATATAGGAAGAGGTCAACAACAACAAACAAAACAAATGCTAAATGCTTAACTGATTGGATATCAGCCTATTTGCCAGTTACAAAAACATTTTTAAATAGCATGGCCAATATTACCTCTAATAAATTGTTTTAAAATAATCTATAATGTTCATTATAAAGGTACTGTCATGTTTGAAAAACACTTCATGCTGTACATTGTTTTGTGTATTCACTTTGGGTTATTTATAGGGTGTGGAGGAATAAGCTTCAGTTTAAATTCAAGAATTTATTTTTAAACCAGTGAGGATTAATGACTCTGACTTTGTTTTCTTAAGAGTCTAAATTCACTCTCATGGGTGTGCATTGTGACTCGGATTAATGTGATGCTTGAAATTACAGTGATTGTACATTCCTGCAAGTCACTATGCATGAAATAACCTGTCTCTCTCACACACTCACTTCAGCCAACTCATGGTTTTCTCATTCTATTGTTCCATTACTGAGTGGTTTAGCGCAAGCCTGGATTCTTAAGCAAGTGCAATGTTTGTCTGAGTCAGTCACACTCTGTTTGTTTTTTCCTTAAAAAAGGATCCTCTGCAGGTGCATAGTAAGCAGAGTCAGAAACTTGTGATAATTTTTTTTTTTTTTTTTATCAGTTGCAATGTAAATAATGGATTTTGTAAAGCAAAGTGCAAATCATTAAACACTGCTATATAATTTAAAAATATTTGCTAGGAAATATTTGGACTACTTCATGCGTGTAACATAGCATCATGGCAAAGGTTATCTCTAAAAACCTCTTAGATTTGGTTTGCACACGGAAAATACAAACCTTAACCCAGGTCCTTTGACATTTACCTAATTCCAGTTAGTAAAAATAAGTTTGTATCATAGATCACATATTAAAATAAATAAATAAAAACTTTTTAATCACAAACTGTTTGGGTGTTCTTTTCTAAATTCTAAAATTGTACTGTCACATGGTTCATTATGCAGACTGACTTAATATAAAAAATAAAAGTTCATTATATTAGTTAATTTACTTACAGAAAAAATTTAAAACCAACCTGAATTTTGATGTGTGTGGTGCTCATGATAATAATCATATGCAAAATGTCAAAATCTTGCCAATGCAGCAAAAACAAAACCAGGTTTTCTGGGTGCTTAGACATAGCGTAACAGGTGCCTAGGGCACCTGTTCTTTTGTTCTGTTCTGTCCCGTGCCTTTTTGAGTTAATTAACTTTCATTGATAGTCTTTAGTTTAGTTCATTAACTCGTTCTTTTCATTGGTTGGTTTTGTGCACGTCGGGTGACGTTTGGTATATATTTCCTGTGTTCCCCGTCCTCCGTGCACGTCGTTTATTTTATGTTCACTCGTTGTTTGTACCTCTGTTGTTTGGTGTCTCTACACCTTTAAATAAACCTGATATTCTGCTACCTGCGTGCCTGGCTCCCTTCAGCGCGTTAAAGCGCGGCGGCTCTGCGCTTTTTATGCGCAGCCGCTTTAACCCGAGGTAGACGAGTGTAACACATAGAGGGTAGACTGCAAATCAGGTGTCAGCCTTTAAATGCATTCTTTATAGCATCACTTCTACAATCCAATCATAGGAAACATTTTAAACAGAGGAAGTGATACACCCACGAGATTACATATACCTTACATATACATATACCTAATTGTTTTTACATTTATTCATTATGTTATCCTTATTTTTCAGATAAACTTTGTTGTCATACTATTAAGTTTACTTGTTTTTTTGCAGTATTTGTCCCCTTCACTTTCTTTTACTAATACCTGTTTAAAGAACTGTTTGGGTGGTACTTGAACATCCTTTGTAAATGTAGATTAATAATGTGCATCTAGATGGCAAATGAAACTAAAGGAATGGACAGTAAGTATAGAAACAAGGAGGGATTTCTGAAATTGGCCAGCCAGTGTGGTCTTTGAGTGCATTTTGAACCAGTATGTTAGAACACTTTACACTAATCTCCTAAATACTAAATATATGGTGTAAATAGACTATAACAGTTGTTCTCAAACTTTTTAGACCAAGTACCACCGATTATCAAACCAAAACTTCCCAGTAACACCTATGTATTTTCATCACAAAACGACGTATGGCAAAAATTAATTAGTTGTTAGTGAATATTAAAGCAATAAGGTATAGCAGGGCATTATTGTAAATAAATAATGCATGAACATAAATAATGCATAATCATGGAAAAGAGGTTTAAAAAACAAGGCTTAATTCATAAATCCTTTTTTGAAAGCAAAATCACTAATAAACATAATTTTGTCTAGTTTTTAAATTGAGCACTGATCGTCCAGTAATATGTTCCCTGTTTCTATAACAGTCAAATACTGCCATGTAGTGGTGAAATTAGTGAATACAGTTTATAAAATACCTCGAGAAAATAATGTGTTGTATATTGTCACAGGTGCCATGTTGCACCTGACATGCGACTCGTGTCTGTGTTTCCTGAGTTCACTATGTCGTGTTTTCTGTTAATTGACATTGTTTGCCTTTATTGTTTAAGTTAATTAGCTGGGTTTCTCTATTTGTTTTGTTGTTTGATCAGGTGTTTTAATCCCTGTTGTTTTTGTGTTCTTTGATAAGTATTATTTAATGTTACGGGCTGTCCGCTCCTGTCTTTGGAGTTTGTCTTAGTGACATCACTAAACACTACTTACACTTTACGTGCTTTCTGTTTTTATTGAGCATTTTATGCACGCCAGCAAGGGATTCACAGCGCTTGTGATATATATCCATACCATTATGTGGCATACCACCTCATGCCACTTTGTGTACCACCAGTGGTATGCATACCACAGTTTGAGAACCACTGGACTATAACATTTATCAGCAATAGGATTCTGATTATCTGGTGAAGGATTTTAGCTGTTCAACAGTCCTGAGCCTACATTGTCGGATTTTACATTTTATACATTTATGTGACTATAGTCATCTAGTAATAAACGATCTTTACTGTAGGCAGACCTGTTCAGCAAACAGACTCTTCTTCTAGAATTGGTTTAGCCTTGTCTTGCATTGATATGCAAGGCTTTCCAGATGTGGAGGCTTCCCATGCCATAGGCACTAATGCAAACCCATACCATCAGCAATGCAGGCTTTTGAACTGTCTGCTGATAACAAGCTGGATGGTCCTTCTTGTGTTTAGTCCGCAAGGCATGGTTTCCAAACAGAATTTTGAATTTTGATTCATCTGACCTCAGAAAAGTTTTTTATTATGCTTCAGACCCTATTAAATGAGCTCTAAAAATTATTTGGCGTCTTTTTTACATTATATAGCTTTATCTATAATATTTGCACTGCAAATTTATTTACAGAAAGTAAGAAAAATTTTATTATTTACAACAGATCAGGCCTGTTTGTAATGCAGCGCCTGAGGCCCCAAAGATCACTAGAGTCCAGTGTCATTTTGCATTGTCTCTTGTGTGCAGAGATTCCTCCTGATTCTCGCAATCTTTGGATGATGGTCTTATTGCTCGTGAGACTTACTGCCCTATGCTGCATGATGGAAAGGAGGAGTGGCAATATCATGTGAGCTGCTTTCCACTACCTCCTTGTGCAGCAGGGGGCAGCTGTGAGATAAAATAGGGACTCAAAACAACCAACTTAGGACTTAAAAATGAAAACCATGCAATGTGAAATACAAGTAGAAGACAAAAGTGTTGAATTAAACAAGTGCACCATATTAATAAATATAAGGTTCCAGCATCAGCACGACAAAATAGTCTTTTTATGGTGTGATACTGGGAACAATCAATGTCTTCAGATGCATACACAGCTGTAGCGAATCAAAGATGCCTCATCCCCTTTATATAATAGAAACCTAAAGATGACATGTCTTGTCATTGGTCAACCTATACTGTATGAACTTGTTTTTAGGGAAAGACAATTTAAACATTAATCTTCACACAGCTATGGAAATATACTGGTTAGTTGGCTCTTCTCACCATTAAACCAGCAGTAGTCGTGTTAATGCTATAACCATGTAAATAATGAAGGAAAGACAGATCCAGTGACCCACAGCTAGCTAGGTTTTTTAAATGAATCATTATGTTCTTATTTCAAGCCCTTGCAGCTTGTTACATTAATAATGAATAAAAGACTGAGATATGAAGACCCATGTTTATGATTTGTGAACAAATCAGTAGTTTCTACAAAGTACATCAAAAATATGACTTGGTTTTGTGACAAATGATTGAATAAAATCTAACCCAAAAACCAGTATGATCTGTGCATGATTCAGTAGTGAGGACTGAGGACATGATCAGCTCATGTGACTCACATTCCAAAATGCTTTCCCCATCAAAAAAATGCATGCATGCCCAGAGAAAGATAAAACAATCACTTAGTTACTTCTGAGATTACAAAAGATTGATTCAAGTGAATGAATCGTTTATGACCACTGGGCCAGGATTGCATTACATTATAGGGTCAATCTGCCTCACCTTGACTTTTCATACACACATAAATCTAAATTAACATTAATTTGGTTTTCTAGAGGGCAGCATGGTAGCTTAGTGGTTAGCACCTCTCAGCACTTGGTATACCAGGTTCGAATCACAATCTGGGAGGAGTTTTCATGTGGGTTTCATGTGTCCATGTGGGTTTCCTCTGGGTTCTCCGGTTTCCTCTCACAGTCAAAAAACATGGATCAAGGTAAATTGAGTTGAGTGCTTGTGTGTCGATGCAAGTGCAATAGATTGGCACCCTTTCCAAGTTCCTACGCATAGCGCCTGAAACCCCCCCCCCCCATGACACCAAGAGAGGATTAATGGAAAATAATGAATGAATGAATGGTTTTCAAGATGTATTTCAAACATGTAGAGTGATGATGTTAAAACATTGCAAAGCAATAATGATGCACATCAATTCCATTTGCAACCTCCCATAATAGACAATGCGGCTGTTTTGGGCACTCTGGCCTTTCATGAACCTTTCATGAGTGTTCTACAATATAAAAATGATCCTGAGATCAGAAGGCATGCTACAGAAATAAGTGCATGTGAGTTTTAGTCAAATAAATGATGTTTATTTGATTTTGTTTATTTTTATAGTGTAATTTCTAAGAAATAGTACACTGACTGAAATCGTCTTGAAAATGAGCATTCTGATTTTTAAGCATGAAAGTATTCAATAGCCATTGCTGTAACATTCTGACAGAGTTAAATGTCAGAATCACCATGACATGGTGGCACCACTGACTAAAACAGTAAAACTAAAAAAGACCAGGACTGCAGATTACTTAGTCAAAATTGTTCCCTTCACTGTCCGCATTTCAGCATAATGCATAAAGACGTTTTTTTCACATCATCAACCATTTGAGTTTATCACCCCTGTAAAGTTTAACCCAGGCTTTACTACTTTATTTATGAAGCTTATTCAAATGCTTAAATAAATCAGTGTTTTAATCTTCAAGGGATTTAAACGGTGACAGTCTTGTAGGACGTATCTCCTATCAGTAGTGACTGTAAATTTCAGAGGCTGATGAAATATCTGCACCTTGTAAGTGAAGTTTACATGTTGGATTATAAAACTTAATGAGTTAATTTAAATAATGTGGTGTCTGATAATGCAGTATTTTGGATGTTAGTTGTAAGTGTGTGGCAGAGCTGCAATTAAAATGCTTATTTGTAAAAGAGAAAGAGCTAGCAAAGCAAGTTACACCGGTGGTTTGGCTATGTTAAGTGTCTATGCATCTGTGCAGGAAGTTGAGAAGAGACAGGTGGGAAAGAGCAGAAGACTAAGCAAAAAAACAAAGAGCGGGCAGACTGCAAAGCTGTAACTGAATATCCATAGATAATGACTACTGACAGTTAAAGTTTGTATCTCCTCATCACTGCAGTATTTTAGGCAGTGAGTGAACATTATATTATCAAAATTGTGTGTTGTGTTAGCAGGAAAATGGGCAACATTTAGGATGAGAGTGAGTTTGACAAAATGTGTCCCAGTCTGGTAGCTATTTCTTGTGTTACAGGATGATAGAACCTTTTAGCACAATTCTACCAAGCAAGTATAGCTGGGAAGGCTTTGTCTAGTTCTGTAGCCACATAGCACAATACTTTTACATTGTAAAATATATTCTCCTATGCATTGTGATAACAGCCACAGTGTTGTTTATTGCTGCTCAATAAAGATTGGCCTGTCTGTGCACTATAATACTACCGACTTTAAGAAGGAATGTGTGGGGTGGAAACTGTAGCAGGATGCCACTAGCTCATCATTATTTTGAAGATTGACCAATAGAAATTGTTTGGTTGAGCTTATCAGGCAAAATGCATTGGGCTCGTAACAGAGCAATTCACACCAAGAATGACAAGAGATGTACACTATAAGAAAAATGTGTTTTCAGAATAACAAATTCAGAACACCAGTCTATTTCAGTAGACACTTAATTATAAACACAAAAAAATGAGCAAGAAAATTAAGTTTTGGCCTTAGACAGCTAGACATCAGAAAACAGAACTCAAACAATTTATTAAAAAGGAATATTGCACAAGTGATATTAAAAAAGTGATGGTATAATACAGTGGGTTGCAAAAGTATTCATACCCCTTGAACTTTTCCATATTTTGTCACATTACAACCACAAACATAAATATATTTCACTGGAATTTAATGTGAAAGACCAACACAACGTGGTATACAATTGTGAAGTGGAATGAAAGTTATACATGAATCAACAATTTTTTTTACAAATAAAAAACTGAAAAGTGCGATGTGCAAAATTATTCAGCCCCCCTGAGTCAATACTTTGTGGAACCACCTTTTGCTGCAATTACAGCTGCAAGTCTTTTAGGGTATGTCTCCACCAGCTTTGCACATCTAGTGACTGAAATTCTTGCCCATTCCTCCTTGCAAAACAGCTCAAGCTCAG